>PYAF01002766.1:522600-538378 GCA_007407185.1 Glycine tomentella
AATCTATTTATACTAACCTTAAAAGTCAATAATTTTAGAAGGGCGGTAGCAATTTATAAAATAAATTTTAATTTGTAATTCTATGAAAAGGACAGTATATATATATATATATATATATATATATATATATATATATATATATGAATTCAAGAAAAAGTTATACAAATATTTTTCATGAATTATTCTGTTATTGCAATAACAGAATAAATAGTTCTGATATATGCTTAAATTTCATCTATATGAATTATCTCAATCCTAAAGCAAAGAAACTGTTATATAAATTAATTCCAAATAAAAAAGCGACATCACATACACATCAATAATTCAAGGAAGAAATTTGACTAAGATTGGCTGAACTTGAAGTACGAATTTTATAAGAAAAATTGCATATGCAGCCTCTATTATGTAGAAAGAAAAGTAAACGCACCATTTATAGAAAAAATATTAACAAAAATACAAAAGGGGAGATTCAAGAGTTGTAATCTAGTTTGCACTTTGCAACATCTTGACCCTACTTGCTTTTTGTTCAAGTTTGAAGGAACCTTACTTTGTCAGAAATCTCATGAATACTTTGATTGGTCATTGCCGTCAGAGAAAGAAAGTTACAAAAGAAAGTGAATAGAAAGAATAAAAGTTTTATACATATACCTCACTTGCTGAAATGTAGCCATTTTGATCCTTGTCAAACACCTTGAAAGCCTCTTTGAGATCTTCCTCTGCATCAGTTTCCTAAACGAGAGAGAAAACAGAACTGAACTTAGTCTCTGGCTGTTGTATATATAATAGTAATAATGAGAAGGATATTAATCTTTGCAAAAGTGTAATATTAATGCCTTTGGAACTTTATTAAATAAATATATAATGAGAGAAATTAATTAAGAGCATAATTTACCTTCATTTTCTTGGCCATTAAGTTCAAAAACTCAACAAATTCAATGGTTCCATTGCCATCTGCATCGACCTCGTTTATCATGTCTTGGAGCTCTTCTTCTGTGGGGTTCTGATCCAATGACCGAATAACCGTGGCCAATTCTTCCACAGTAATGCACCCTATTGATCATACACACATGTTATACATAATAGCATAACCATTATGTGTGTTATAACATATCAAATATGATTTAAAATCATAGATAGATAGTGCATAAATTAATTAGAAAGCAATTGCTCACCATCTCCATCTTTGTCAAACGAGCCAAAGGCTTCTTTGATCTCACCAATCTGTTCTTCACTCAGAACATCTGACATGGTGTTAATGTTTGTGCAAAAATAATATTTTGTGACTCAGAAAAGAGAGAGAGGGAGAGAGAATTAGATGTGTAGAGTATAGCTAGCTCAATCTTAGCTGGGGGGTATTTGTAGTGTGGAAAGGCTTGCAAGATTTCTTTTTGATTGTAATTTAAAAATGTACGAGAGTCAAACCACGTTTATGACTGTGTTTTGGTGTGAAAGTTGTTGGAAAAGAATCAGATTGCAACCCCCTTCATATCTATCCAAATACATGGGGTGAAGGTGAGGGGTGGGGCATGAGATTTAATGTTCTTCGTATTTGTTTAATATATTATAATGGGGATCAAATTTTGACAGCTGGAAGGGTTTGATGTTTAGGGGACACAAAAAAGGCACTATAAACTCTGTTTTCATCAATTTCAATTTTTAACATAGCATTCGTAATATTTATTCATTTTTTTCCCTCTTTATCTCTTTTATTTTTTCTCATGCTCCCTAATATTTAAGTGTAGTTTTGGTATGTTTTATTTATTTATTTTAGGATTGAATAATGAATTTTAAAAATATCTTTTTAAACAATCCATCAACACCTCTCATTTCCTTATCTCTCTACTCGCTTGATTTCTCAAAGGACACGCACGCTGGTTAGCATTAGACCCAGAGGAAAGAATTATTTGAATTCCGAAATTCAATTGAATAATTGTAAACATTTCATCACAAATTTTTTTATTAATCCGTTTTTTTATTTTTAAAAATTAAATATGCTTTACATTTTTAAAACAATAAATTTATCTTTTTTATTTCATATTTTTTTATAAATTTTTTTTGAAAAATTAAAATAAAGATCTTACAAGATACTAAAATATTTTTCAGTTTAGCTTTCTTGATCCTATCTTATGCATGTACTTTTTGGTATATATTGAATTGAGAGATCACTGTCAACGCGCTTTGAGAATTAGAAAAACACGCCTAATGTTGCAATTAATTTTCAAAGGAAAAAAAATGCCACGTACGTGTGCAGATTGTACTTTCATTGGAAGGGGTCAAGACTCGAGAAGGAGTACCTTATTTTTTTTTTTTTAACATGAGTACCTTAATTAATTTGGTTTGTTTGTCAAATATATTTTACTATAAATGTATTCTTGATATGAAACATAAGGAGAAAGTGTTAAAGTATTTCCTTGATTTGATACTCAAGATTTTTTATTTTCATATATTTGTCATGATTTATATTCAATATTATACATTAAATATATTTATTTTATTAAAAATAAAATAACTTTAATTAAAATAAGAAAGAGTTTGCTAATAAGTATAAAGAGTAAAAAGTAAAAATAAATAAATGGAAAATATTAAAAATTGTTAACTAATTTATGTTTTTCTAATAAATTTTCTTTATTATAGATTCTTTAATTTATCATTGGAGACCAAATGAAATATTTATTCATTATAAATTTTAATATAATTGAAAAAAACCCAATCTTTATTATATGCAACCTATGAGCTACAATACTAGTTATATTAATTTCATGAGAATTATTGTTGGTAATGAGTTATCCACTTTGTTAGTTTATTAATAATATCAACTGTATGTGATAGATAAATATTTCATTTTTAAAACTTAAAATTAACAATGAAAATCATAAAAATATCAAAAAAATTCTTGGGTCAAACTTATTTTTGTTCATATTTAATGTTATTTCTTTTCTTGGATTCAAACTTTATAAATTTGATGAACTTTGTTGAAAAAGTGGGAAATCTTCAATTAATAGAATGTTGACCTCACCTTGACCACTGAATGCACCTTAAATGTGTGTGCAAATATCCACCCCTCAAAACTATTTAATCATATTTCAAATTCACTCACTCACTCATTCCCTCTGATTTCATAAGCAGATAGGCACTATTTATCTTTCTCAGTGTTTTTCCTTTGTTTTAGTACTCACGCTCGAACCTTTTTCATGAAGTCCAAATATCAAGTTGGCCAAAACCTAAGGACACCTTCAGTAATGTCACACCCTATTTCCAATGTGGCCAAGATGAATTCAGATATCTTCAAACGCTCATTACATGGTAATGTGACGCTCTCTTCTCTTCACGTTCAATCCTTTCAAGGGATTTGTTTTACTCTTTAAAAAAAATAACTTTTTTCACGAGTTCATTTATACGTTGTGGGTTTGTTCCAGGTGATTTTCTCGACAATGCTTCGAGGCCTTCGAAATTGCCAATGCTGGTGCCAGTCAATGCCACTCAAGTGTTCTGACGAGAGTTGGAGAAGGAGAATGTTATGGTTTACTAGTCCTGCAACTATTGTCCACCTTAACCAGAAAAGAAAACAAGAAAACAGAGCAGCAAAACAGAACAACACCGCTTGCAGTAGCTTAAACCAGAAAAAGGAAAAAAGGAAATTTAAATCATACAAGGATAAGATGAAGAAGATGAACACCAAGAATTAAGTGGTTCAGCCACAAGGGCCTACATCCACTGGAGAAGAAGCAAACTTATCTTATTATGGAACAAGAGTTACAAAGATCTTAGTGTACAATAGAATCTTGCTTGATTCTTTCACTATCCAGCTGATAGCATCCAAGATCACCAAGCCTCACTCTATCTTTCATACACACCTTTTCTTCTAATGTAAAATCGTATCCTTCACTTTCTCAGCTTATTCCCTTTGCTACATATCCATATACGTATATATAGCAGTAAACAGGCACTAGCTATAAAGGATAAAAACAGAAAGCTGAAAAACAGTTAGTTGTTGGCCACCAACTAACTAAACATAGAAAACTGTTTTATCTAAACTTGATAGCTAATTAAAAAACTGATATAGTGACACAACATCACAGAGAAAATAAAAAAAGAGATATTCACTGAAGAGATGACAAAAGAGAGTTGGAGGAGGAAGTAGGGAGCAAAATGGAGTCGGAAAAAGCATTGGGAATCCCAATGCAAAAACAATAGGGGATCTTGGTTTCAGAAAGATTCTCCAAATCTTTTAATCCAACAACGAAAATAGGTAAAACATTAACTTCTTTGATGGGTCACAATCCCTGCAGTCCATTAAGGATCAAGTGACCGATTAGTGAATAGTGTTTTGTTTAATTATTTCTCTTCTTTTGTGTCTTAATTTTTTTTCTTGCTTCTTCTTCAGCACCGATTTGATTGTGAAAATATTTTTTCTTTTCATTTTAATTTTTTAAGCTTCATCCCTTTCTTAAATCCTTAAATACTTTTTACAAATTCATAAAATATAACAAAAAAATATGAGTGATGCAAGCAATCCATGTCCAAACTCGATAATGAGTTCAAATATATAATAAGTGATGTTGAAAGAGCAGTGTAATATGAACATATCGCAAGGAAGTGAAGTGTAAGGACTTTCTTGATTGTGTTTTGATTATTTCATTTTAAAATATTTTGTAAAATAACATTGAAAAGATGTTTTTATGATAAAATGAGGAAATAAAAACACCTGTTTGATAAGTATTAATTTGAAAACAATTTTGGAGATACGAAATAGAAAAACTTATTTGGTAAATTTGTTTTTAGAAACTATATATTTTCTTATTTTCTAGTTTGCATGTTTTCCTTGTTTTCAGAATATTAATTAAAAAAGCAAGGCTTTGGAAGGAACCATGTGTGTTTAGATAAACTTGTCAATAAGTATTTATAAGAAAACAAATAGGAAAGAAAAATAAGTTATTCTTCATCCAATTTTTTTGGTTCACCAAAATTCAACAACACATTTTCTTCATGCTATAGTTGCATTATTATAAGTTTACTACATGTATATTATAACTTTTCAATAAATATTTATAAGAAAACAAATAAGAAAGTAAAACCCATCGATCTGATAATGTTGAGGTCTTCGGTAGAGGAGACGACAAAGTCGAGGCTGAGAAACAGCCCTAGAGAAGGAGATCGATGCTAAACGTAAGTGCATGGGGAGGGGGGGGTCAAGTTTTTTCTGATCCTGAACTTGCTACCACGAGACAGAACACGTACCCTTCTTGAAGAAGCACTTGTTGGGGGGTGTTGACAACTTCAATTTCACCATGTAGTTTGATACTACATTCTCACAACTTTTGTTGTTTATGATATATAACATTGCATATTTCGCCTTTAGTAGTGCAATGGTGTATGTAGAAGATACTGTGCCTCAGCCAAGACTATTCTTTTGCTAGTGATGTGTGTAAGATTTGTATAATCACCGATAGTTCACCATGATGAGCAAGAGGGAACTATTCATCACCAATATTGGCCTTTTATCCTCTTTACATGCCTCTAGAACGGTTCCTTCAATGATAGTAATAGCTTTACAGTTTGTTTGTTTAATTTTTGTCGTAATTTTTGTTTTGTTTTTTCCTTCCCTCTCACACTTGTATTAACTTGAAGAAGCTTCAGGAACTCGTTGGACTTCTTCTCCAATTCGTGGTTGTTGTTGTTTCAGTCTTTGCCGCCACGCATTCAGCCATTGCCTTCTTCCACCTTTCTAAGTACGATGTCGTTTCTCCTCCTCCTCCACCAGCTTTCGCATTCCTCTAACTCTCACAATAGCGCATCCTCTCTTTTGGTGTGGGAGAAGGTGCACTCCAAGCTCAGGACTTTTAACGGTTTTTGTGATTAAGATTTTAAGAGTGAGACTTGAGAGTACTTCAATTCCAAGCTCAGGACCCAGTCATTTTCGACTTTTAACGGTTTTCGTGATTTCATCTGTTTCCTTTTGAGCTCCTTCAACGTCAGGAACATGACATGCAAGAAGACGGACGGTGACAAATTACTCCTATTTTACAGTAATAATTGTTTTTCTCATACTGCATGAATAAAGGAAAAAAGGTGACAAAAAGTAAATAGGTCATATGAAGAAACAGAAAAGAAAGAAATAGAATTGAAGAGAAAATATAAAAAAGATGTTTCAAAAAGATATGTCAAAAAATCATAATTAATTGATTGATTGATTTGTTTAATTGGAAAATATGAGAGCGTTTGCAACATTTTTTTTTTGTTTTCCTTTATAATTGGGCCAATAAATACGCATAGAGTGAATATGCATATTTTCAGATATTGGACAAATACACTGGATTGGTTACTATTTCACTTCGTACATTAATATATAACATGTTTATTAGAATATCACGAATATCACTCATTAATTAATTTATAATTAAAAAATAAATTATATTCATATTTTTTTAAATTGCATATGATATTTTTCCCTTTTGTTATATTACTTTTACCTCTCCTAACTTTGTTAATTAGTTGTTAATTAAAGTCAATTGAAATATCTAAGAATATAAAATTATTCGTTAGAGTAAATTACACTTGCACTCTCTTTAATTTTTTCAAATTGCACCCGATACCTCTCCCTTGAATCTGACTATGACGGATGCACCAATGTTGTTGATGTCATTGACCCCAACAGCATCAGTGTCCCGAGAATCAGACACAACGGTGATGGTAGTCGAAGCTACGGCGGGGGACGAGGAGGTGGATATCATGGTGACGACGACGGATACAATGGTGGTGGTTGCTTCGACGAGAGTAGATGCGCCCAAATACTGTGTTGTTGGACGAGGACGATTATGAGGAGGAAGTGATGATGACGTTGTGGGAGAGGAAGGAGGAGGAAAAAGAGGTAATGGTGATAAGTGAAGAGCGGTTGTTGAAGAAGAAGAAGATTTGTAAAACCCAAGATATGATTTTGAGGACGAAGATAAGTATATTTTATACATAAATTTTCATTAAAAGTCATGTGAGCAACATGTATATATATTTTCTGTTAAATTATTAAATGATGTTTAGGAGAGAGGAGGTCTGGGTGTAATGTGAGCTAAATAATTAAGTAATTTTTTTAGGATTCAAAAAAAAAAAGATGGATATTGAATGCAATTTAAAAAAAAAATACAAGAATACGAATGTAATTTACTTTTAAAAAAATTATGCAGTTTGTATTGGCATATTGGTTATTATTATTTTTATGGAAAGGCCTATTAATTATTTGACTGCATTAAATAATACAGCAATTAAAACTAAAAATTGAATATGGTCCTTTGAAGATAATTTTATCATTTTTAAGATAATTTAATTAAAGCTAACAATCATTTTATTATTGGGATTTAATTTGAATAATTTTTACAATAAGAAACAATTTTTTTATTATTTTGCATCCAAAAAATCTAAAATTTTAAGTGAAGATATATATAAAAATATTGTATTAATCTTAATTTTTTTAAGATTTAGTGAATTTATTGAATACTACATGTAACACTTGCAATTGCTGAAAGAAAATCTTCAAAATTAGAATTGCTAAAAATCTATCTAAAGTCAACAATATTACAAAATAAATTAAACATTAACAAATTATCTATTAAGAGCAAAATACTAAAATTAATTAATAAATTATATTTCATGTCAAATTTTTTAATCTTAGAACTCATATTCTTTAGACACGGCCCCGCTGAATACAACGTGGGATTTAATGGATCAACCCATTCGCATGCAACCTTCATCTGATCCCTTTTTTCTTGTCGATTTCTTACATGCAGAAAAACTCATATTTAATTAACTCCAAATTTCAATATGCATATTAAGAAAGATATCAGCTCTTTGCGGTTAGCTGATTAATTGCAGGGTTAAACAGTTAGCAAGTTAGTTGGATTAAAAATTATCCATTACTCTCTATAAACACTAGTTCAATCACTTGTATAAATAGAAAGGAATTAATACTCCTCTGCAATTTTATTTTTCGGTAATGAATCAATTATCTTTCACATATCTACTGTGCGTTGGAGGGTCCTATATACACTCACAAGTGTTTCCGCCATGCAACCCAATTCCCATTATTTTACACAATGTCATCGTCAATTTTCTTGTTAACTTTTTCACACCGATCGAGTATATATATAAGATGTAATTTATATAAATTTAAACTAAATTAATATATTCATTGATAATTTTACAAAATTGATTTCTATACTATTTTTGGTTTTTCTATTTATAATTTGTTTCAATTTATA
Source organism: Glycine tomentella (assembly GCA_007407185.1). Classification (NCBI taxonomy): domain Eukaryota; kingdom Viridiplantae; phylum Streptophyta; class Magnoliopsida; order Fabales; family Fabaceae; genus Glycine; species Glycine tomentella. The sequence goes on from PYAF01002766.1 coordinate 530,850, forward strand.
ACCATTGATGTTTTGTTTTTAAAATTTATGAAAAATATTATCAAACTTTATTGTGCTAGAATCTAAAACAATGAAAATTTTGATAAAAAAAATATATATAAAAGAAATGGATGCATGGAGTAACGTTAAAGAAATGGACCACGATCGATTTTGGTTTTGGGTTTCCTTCAGTTTTAGCATAAGTTCCAAGAAATTAATGTTAATGATTAGTCAACTATGCTTTATTTTACTTTTACAACATCGTCATCCCTTATCCTGGTTTGGTAATTAACTTGTATCTTAAGAATCATAGCTTCATGGAAAATGACGAGTAGGAATTGGCGCAAACAGAAGAAACTTGGGAGTAGGAATATAATTGACTTAGAGAAAAGAATTTGGAAAGCTATGATCAGACAAAGATAGAGAACTCTTTTTAGAAAGAAAAAAAAATCATTATACAATATAATACTAGTGTTACACAGTAATTGAATTTATAACAAAGAGCAAATTAAAAGTTGTAGTTACATAATGGTAACTTTGAATTGACTAATGATAATTCAAAAGTGAACACAGTTACAGTCTAATAGCTAACTAATTGACTCTTGGAACTTGATTTTCATACAAGAACTAACAGCAAGCTATATAAATGTGGCAGATATCGTTTCCGAATGACTTCTTGGCTAGAGAGAAATATGGGTGTGACTAATTAATATTTCTCAACTTAATACTTGGTAGACTCAAATACCTATTCATTATTCAACTCAAGCCCTGAAGAGAAGGAAGAATAATGATACTCTAGTTGAATGTAGTGGCACTCATGCCACCTTTTCATTCGGTATATAGTTTTTTTAAGTAAATAATAATTGGAGCGAACTCAGAACTATATTCACCTAAGGGCCATATATCGATCAGTACGCACGTCCAATTCTATCTTTTGGAAAGACCTTTCCAGAATATAATTTTATAATTTTTTATATTCCGGAATAGGTACAGGAAGCAAATGGGAGGTGCAGGAAGTAGTTGATCAGTATGACTCTTATAGCCCATTTTGAGGCACATGTACCTGTGGCTCTTTTCCAGATTGGCTTCTAGTCCATAGTAGTCATTACCTCGAGTGGCCCATTCTTTTTTCTAGCTGATATATAGAGAAAATCTTAGTGGTTTGTGAAAGGGAAAGGATAACATATTAACATGGGAACAGTTTTGAAATTTTCTAAATTGTAGTGTTTACTTTTTAACTTACACATGCTGTTGTACTCTATGACTATTAGTCTATGACCCTTTAATAGAAGGGAAAAACAATTCACAGAGACTCTTTTCTAGACAAGCATTACATACACACATACAGAAAGAAGAGAGGGAAAACAAGGTGAAATGATCGTTTATGTAATTTGTGTATATAGGAAGAGTCTGTTATGCGCGACTCAAGTCCATGCAATTTTTGCATGTGATATGTATGTACAGGTAACTTAATTTTATTTATTTTTACCAAAGGTAACATAATTCTTAATTAATTGATTGCATGCATTCTATCTAATGGTTTATTTTTCCTTTCCCTTAAATACGTTCTGGTAATCCTAATGTTTTATTACATGAAATTCGCACACACAATATATCACAACTGGCATTTTAATTTGATAATATGAACATTTGAGGTGTCAGTTGTGGATGTATTCACAATTGTTCATGAGACCTCACTTAGGAAGCAAGTTTTAGTACATTAATGTGTCAATTCTCATTGTAGTGTTAGGAGATTCATGATGTTTTCAAATTTCAAATATCGCGAGCATTGAACTCAGATGTTTTCAAGCTCAAGACTGTCACCATTAATTTTCAGTAAACAAGAAATAACTGAGAAAAATGTAGCATGAGTTTCAACTTTTACTTTTAGTTTGATATATACGTTTCACTTATCTACTTTTAAAATTTGAAAGTCCTTTAGTACTGATAGAATTAGAATCTTGTTAGATTATATATATATATATATATATAGAGAGAGAGAGAGAGAGAGAGAGAGAGAGAGAGAGAGGGGGGGGGGAGAGAGAGAGAACAAAAGAAGGGGAGATTTGCTAATATCAAATCATCCTACAGTTGAAGGTTAACACGTCAATAATGTAGAAAATACAATTTTACTTGCAGAATTTTCTATTGAAATGAATGGAATACCCTGAAGAAGAAATTACAGTTATCTAATTCTTCCTGTTATAAGATTTACTTTCGGTTGCTGACCTGCTGGACTGCATGTTTGTATGCGCTGTAGCTATACGCTGTTCATCACTTCTCTTATTCAGACACAACTAAAAAACCGTGAGGCACATTAGGTCCGTCTTGGTTAAATGACTGAACATGAGTCACATGACTACAATAGCTTAGTTGCTATGTTGCTACAATATATAGATGTACTAAACATCTGGATTGATTATGTTTGTAGAGTGTTACATACATTGTCCTATGCTTCATGTTTCAGAATGATGCAAGCACTTGACCCCTCAAAAGAATATCAAACAAGGACATTGTTGTAACACTTGAAAAACAAAGAATGCCCAGCCAAAAGAGTCTAAAAGGTTTCATCGCCATATATGAATTTAAATTATCTGACAAGTATGCCTAAAGCTCACATTCTATCGATGATTGATTGCACTGAAAACAAGCTACATATATTGAAACTTTGTCAGCGCACTCAACACTCCGGTACTATTAGTACTGCCTACTTTTCAAGGTGCAAAAGGAGAAATTCAAGGCTTTATGTGTGAATAAACAAGGCAAATTAAATTATTCTTGGTTTTCACTTTTCACTTTTCACTTAAAACCAACACTCAACCCATAACTTTTGAATGTTAGACAACAAACAGTTTTTAGTAAATAAGAGATTGAGCATCTGATTACAATGGAGACAATGAGGCATGTCAAAAACAATATGTTGAGTAAATTAGGAAGGATACAGAGAATGGTATGTAGTAGTATAAGATAAATGAAGCAAATAATAAGGGAAAAGTAATGAGGCTACCATTCTTTGTAAATCTTCAAAACTGCTTAGAGGTGGCTGGATTCCTATCAGAAATATTGCACCTCTAGTTTCACTTTCACATTGCAGATAAAATTGATCAAGGCATCTCTACCTCGGCATCTCAAGTCTAAATCTCCAGTGGGGCTTAAGACTTGTTCATTTTGGCTTCTCAGAAGAAGAACTTGTTTTTCATTGCTCAAGGCCAGAAATTTGAATGTACAAGGGAGTATTATAATTAATGTCTCAGATATGTAGCAGTCAATACAAATACGAATTTTTTTATATTTTATTTTTGAAGACAATGCAAGTATTTAAGTTGAGAACATAATTCATCTCTCATATAGTAGTTCTAGATTACATTATATCGTCCATGCTTCAAAACTTAGACGTTAGTATTTCTAATTAAAAGAAGAACATATATATATATGTGTGTGTGTGTGTGTGTGTTTGTTTGTTTCAAAGGGCTGACCATTTGGTAATCCATGTTAATGCCAGTGAATTTCCTTATGGCTGTACACATTGACATTATTACCATCGAGCTCTATAGATCATTGTCAAATATTTATGTTTAATAGAATTAGTTGAAAAATTAGCTTGAAACTGAAAGCTGAAATCGGGTAGTTGGAAGCTTAAAAATTAGTTGGATCCTTAGTTTGGGGATTCCTTGTATCGAAAGTCTTTCTGGGATGGGTCCAAGCGGTGTGTCCCGTGGGTGGAACGACAGTACATATAAGCTCTAAGGACCACCATTGGGTACTCGTGGATGATAATGACTTCCACTCGAGGGGAAAGTTATAATATGAAAGAGACTTACACTTGACAAGAAAATTGTTGAAGTGCAAGTGTGAGGTGAAATCATATATCAGGTAAGAATGAGAAGGTTAAACACTATATAAGTGAAGAAAATACCCATGAACTTGAACCTTAAGATTTTGGGTTAAAGTGTGGTGTTAAATTTACTTATATGATTACTCATGGTCTATTAGTGTAACTCTCCTCCGTGTTATAGCCCTTAATTGCACAATAATAAAAAAAGTTATTCATACTCTCAAATCCAATTTTTTTTTAAGGTTATCGGATTTGATAACACTAATAAAGACACGAGATGTGCAAGTGTGACTTTAAATATGACCAAGATGTTTGAGTGTTTTTGGCACCACAACGATAAGCCATGTTGCAATACTATGAAAAGAGTCTTTTTCGCTGCAGTAAATTTCAAATTCCTTAAACTGGAATGTAGTTCTTTAACCTTTATCCATTAAAATTTAAATAGGCTGCAACTGCTCGTTTTGTTTTTTGTTCTTTTCCGTTTAACTTCAACGTAGAAAGAATATAAACAAAAAAAAAATGCATAGAAGAAAGTAGGAAGACAGAGAAAAGGAAAACTATACATGTATCAATAGCTAGGAATGAAAGTATCAAATAAACAATGAAAGGAAAGAGATCTTATCATTTAAATAACCATAAACCGAAAAGAGAGGAGCTTCTTATTTGTATATTAATTCGATTGATTCATATGCACATTCAATACAATATCTGTCAGTGAAGGGAGGGTTCATTTTTATGTGCGTGCTTGGACTCGCGAATTATATATGTTTAATTTGACAAAATCCTAACTAATTAGTATTTAAATAAACATATATATAAGAAAAAATACATTTATGTAATGAGCCTCTTTAAATGTTACTGAACTTAATTATAACATTTGAATTTAACTGTACCTATCATGATCCTATTTCTCCACACCACATATCAAGAATTATGAGAAGTGCTAGTTTCTAACACTTTTTAAGACACATTTTCTTATTGAAATTATAATGATCATATTTTCTCTCTTTTTTAAAGACGCTGTCTCTTATTGGAATTTACTAGTCTGAGAATGAGACCCATAAAAACAAGGATTTAAAGTCTAAACCACGTATTTATTACAGCACATCCGAATTTCATCACACAAAAAATGTTACTAATATATATATCTATTACAAAAATTATTGGGTTTGGATAAAATAGAATAACAAGAGGTGTGAGAGAGAAAGAAAAGTGTTGGCTCTGAGACGGCCACACATGGTCTGGAAGTAGAGGCCCTACAATCCTACATCTGCAAATGCAAGTTGGGAAGAATTGAAATCACCATAACACCTGCTACGCTGCCAATTATTATCATCACTTTCACAATTCACAAATATGCGGTCCCCTCCTTTCCTCAAGTTTTTTTTATTGAAAAATATTAATTTTCAACTATAAATATTTTGTTAATAAAATAAATTAAATCCACTATTTCTTTCTAATTCTTTTTCTTCTTTTTTCATCACCAAATCAATCTTATACCTCTTTAATACTTAATTGTTGTACCAAATAAGAAGGCCAAATATATGTTTGATAGTTAATTAAAAAAATGTCTTAAAAAATACGTATTTTGTGTTTTAATCTTAATAAAAGTTATTCATTTTTCATTTTTATAATTACTAAAATAATATGATTTTAATATTTTTAATATATATGTTTTGTCTTTGGTAAGGGATCAAAAATCCATTATTTTTTAAAATACAAAGAATAAGAATAAAATAGAATTTTATAAAAATTAAATTAAAATTGATAATATTTTTATAGTTTTTCAAAATGAATCACTAACTCGTTGATAGTGCTGTAATATTTTTGTGGATGCTAATCTCTAACTCTTTACTTGGATTTTATATATAAATAAAGAAATCTTTTTACATTTTCCATTCAAGAAACATATTTATTGAGATAAACAAAATTTCGATGTGTTGAGAAATCCGTTACATGAAACCAACTTCTCCACTCCGCATTGATAGCTTCGTAACAAATGAGCCCAATTCAGAAACCCATTAAATGGCCCACAGATTCATGATCACCCTTGACTCTTTCAACCCGTGTGTAACATCATCAGCAACGGTTAAATTGTGCCATCACTTACCAACAATTTGTTGTTCCATCACTTGAGCACAAACTCCAAAATCTAAAATCAAATACAAGGAACAGCAACGTTAAGATGAAGCCTTGTTTTAGGCCTTTGACATGGGAAATTCAATTAAGAAAACCAAAACAGGAATGTCAAAAATGGTTTTTGGTGACGACAGTGTATCATGTCCCATATGGCCTTCCTTTTCAATAACCTTTATTTCCTCATGAGTCATTATCTGGTCTTCATTTTTTATATCAACATAGAAAAATAAGGGTTTTTATTTATACATCAAATTTTGTAGTAACTGATACAAACAAATACAAACCTTTTTTTTTTTTTAATAATGAAATGAACTCACAATCTGCCATTCGTCATGGAGATAGTCCACACATATGAATGTGGTGTACAATCAATCTACCAATAGATACATTTTCTTAAAAATATTAATAACAAATTGAGATTTATTTCTTGGACGATAATTGAGATTTTATTAGATAAAGTAAAACAGCCCATAAAATTGGGCCAAATGGCAGAATGATTGCTTTAGGAACCACCACATATAATTTACCCATATTCCTTGTTCAGTAGTTTATATATGCAAGGCACCCCAAGAGAATTTTTTATGCTATTGATAAGAAAGCAAGCTTAAATTAATAAATATAATCTTTGAACAACATATGGTTCCCTTATCATGTTGTGGAATTAACAAGGTCAAGCAAAGCATATATTGGTTTTAGATATATACTTCTTAGGTAAATCAGACATTTTCAATCATTTTACGATGCGTGGGTCCATTCCCATGTGGCATATAATTATATCAAATTGTATGAACATGATATTGCAAATATATCTATAAGTTGAGCAAGATATACACTTGCCTAGGTTTGTGAGTAACTACTAATGGCCTGGTAGGCCACCCATTTAGGTGCTTTTGGGGAATATATGAGCGACAAATATGTCTGACAATGGCCTATCTAATTTGGTTATGTGGTCAAATAGTGAATGACTTTTTCTTCAGTGTTGTGTTGGTTGCTTATCTTATGCATTCTGAAGATGGGAAATATGGACAGTGACCCATACTTTTGCTCCTTATGACTATATATGCAGTTATTTTGTGATGTATATTAATTTGATGGATTCATATTATATTCCTCATTGGGTTGATTGGTTGTATCAAAGAAGAGAGCTATAACTTACACGAATTTAGTTGAGATGTTCCCCTTTGTATATCAAAATTCAGTTTAGAATCAATGATTAGCCATACCTTCTAATAGAAATTAGTGCATGTTTAATTTTCCATTATAAAATTATTTTTGCAAAATAAACATTTTGTCAATGAATTAGAGTCATTGCTTTTGTATTTATTTTTGTTTTTATCATTTGGATTTATAAAATGTGTGTTAAAGAACTTAATGATTAATGTTGGATATTTGTTGAACCCTTTATGCATAAAAAGATTTATAAAGTTTTGATGATAACAAATAATGAATGTCATATTATTAGATTAATTGCACTGATAATAATTATTTGATATTTTGAAGTTACTGATATTTTGGATTCGATATTTTGAAGTTATTGATATTTTGGATTTATGAAGATCAGCATAATTGATGAGAT
>PYAF01002766.1:545702-580049 GCA_007407185.1 Glycine tomentella
ATCAAATTATTAGTGTGTGGTGTTTTTATTATTCAATTACCCATATCATTTTATTTAATTTATTTATTCCATGAGTCTCACTCTTAATTAAATTAGATACTTTCTCTGTTGGTATACGTAAGACTTTTTTAAATTTTATTTGTCCTTTTTTAAAATTATTGTTTGTGTTAATCATATTTTTACTAGCATATCTTTAATTAATTTACAATAAATATTATACATCAATAAGATAAAATCATTTTCCCTTATAAGAATTAGAGAAAATAACTAGCATACATTAATTTATTAATTAGTTAAAAGGTAATCAGATGAAAAGAGAGGTGAAAACCCTCAATAATTTTAAAGATGACTTCTAGAAATAATACAAATATAAGAACAGGGATAGTATTTTATTAGTAGAAAAAATGTTTTTCACATTAGTAAACTATATTCGTTCCCTAACACTGATATAGTATGTAAAACAGTGACATTTTTGTAATACAGAGAGAACAAGTCTAGAAAATATTTTTTACATTATAATAGTAACTGATCTACAAATGAGTGTGCCTTTTAAATTTTTTTAAAAAAATTTAAACTAAGTTTTTAAGATTGTTTTTTAACCAATAGATCGAGAAAGTATTTTATACATAAGTTCCTATTACAACTATTCTAAAATATTGACACGTTTTTTTTTAAAAAAATTATGGCTATAACTTTCTACATAGATTATACAAAACTCTCTAAAAAAAATAGGTTATACAAAAAAATGAATATAAAAAGTGACCTTCTAGATCAATTACTTGTATAATTGATATAGAGACTAAAGAGTGTTACAAAACCTCAAATTTATGATTTTTCTAAACCTTTTTCACTTTCATATAATACAACATTTTCGACTTGCACTCGCACCTTTGCTTCTTTCATTGAGCTTGAGCAAGTGTGTTCTTGTCGCCATTTACATGTTGTAGACTGTGATTGAGACTCAAACTATTAAGGTCAATGCACTTGCCAATGTTTATTCCTAGAATTAAGTTCTACCACCAATAGAGGTAATATATGATTGTATGTATTTGTCCGAAAATATTATATCTATAATTTATTTTTTTAATTCATAGAGTACACTGAATGTTAATATTGAAAATGAAAGTGCTAATGGTCGAATAGTTACTTTTGTAAACTTTTAACTGGAAAATTAACAAAATTAAATAAAGAATTTAAAAGAAGAATTCTAAAAATTTCAGAGATCAAATGCAATAATGAGGCGAGTCTCATGAATTGAATTTGTATACCTTCTAATCATTCAAACTATTTATTTATTTTTTGACAAATCAATCATTCAAATTATCAAAATAGTATTTTTTTATATATAAATATAATCTGATAGGTAGTAAGGTAAATGTAAACCATTGGTTCGATAAACACGCGTCGAATACTTTAGGCTCACACATCTATGACAGCATGGACTTCACATACACGCCATAAAGATCTCCATCTCTCCCTCCACTCTCACGCATCATTAGTTTTTGTTTCTTTTCCGATTTAAAACCTCAGGTAATTAATTAATTATTTTCTTTCGTTAGAATAAAAAAAGCAATATGATCGATCAATCAGTGAATCCAAAAAGGGTGTTTATTTATTACAAGAAAAATATTTGATAAGCAACTCTAGAATATTAGAAAAAAATAAAAAAATAAATATAAATATAATAAAATTTATGATTTAAACACCTCTAAAATAATAGATAAAAAATAAAAAGTATTAATGAAATGTTTAAAATTAAAAATAATTTGTATTATTTTTCTTACAGCAAAGGGCACCACCGTAAATTCACCCGAGGAGAAACAAGGCAATCATTCTCGACACGCGTCGTTCAGTGCGAGAAGCTTTCGGTGCAAACCGGGTGCGGTTAGCAAACAACGTTGTCCAAATGACGGGTGCCACGTCGGACACACGTGGCGAGAGAGTCCAAGTCAGCAACCTTGACTCGTTATAAAACCCCAATCTCACCAAGTCACCTAATCTAGAACGGTTTCATACACACAAAAGAAGAAGAAAAAACAATAACTAAACAAAAACCATAGTTTTTTTAAAACCTCTTTTTTCTTTCTTCTCCATCGCCGCCGGAGAATGAACATTCCGGCGACCCTAAGTTCCCCGTCGATGAACAATGCTCGTCTCTCTGACCACCGTCGCCACGTGTTCCACGAAAACACTCACCTCCAAAAAACCTTCACTCCCTTAGCCTAGAAGAAAGAAAAAAAAAAAAACCCGTACATAACTACATATAATCCCTCTTTAATTCTTTTTTCCTTTTCTTTTTAACCTTTCCTCTCTTAAGAACACGCCGAATCCGTGAGTTATTATTGACTGGTGTAGGAAGTAGGAACGATGAATGTGTGTTGACTAGGGTTTTTCCCGTTTTTGGAAGAAAAAAAATAGAAGCTCTGAGAAAAAAAAATTAGAAGCATGGCTCCGATGAAGGTTCAACCAATTGCAATTGACATTGATCCCGAGAAGGTGAAGGACACCGCGGCGGCGACGGCGGCGGCGGTGGTGGTTCGGAACGAGTCGGTGCTGAAGTCGCGCCTGAGAAGGTTGTTCGTCTTCGACCGCCAGTTACCGAAAAACAACAACAGAGATGTTGCAGAATTCGAACCGAGCTCGGTGTGCTTGGCGAAAATGGTGCAGAATTTCATGGAGGAGCAGCCACCGGCGCCACCGAAATGTGGTCGCAACCGCTGCAACTGCTTCAACGCCAATAGCTCCGACGAGGACGATTTGGACCTCTTCGGTGCTGCACCGGCACCGGAATCATCCAACGCCGACGCCACTGAATCACTCAAGGTATATTCACTTAAATTAACAAAAACTAACCAATTTCATTCCTAATCCAATTTTTTAATTTTTAATTTGCATAAAGCGATAATAATTCTGTGCTGTGCAGAGCTTGATCCCCTGCGCGAGTGTCGGCGAGAGGAACCTGCTAGCTGACGTGGCGAGGATTGTTGAGAAAAACGGCAAGTCGTTTAAGCGAAAAGACGATTTGAGGAAGGTCGTCGCAGAAGCACTTTCCTCTCTCGGTTACGATTCCTCTATCTGCAAATCGAAGTGGGAGAAAACTTCCTCTTGTCCTGCTGGTATATAATAATATATTCAATTAACTTTGAATTTGAATATAGATTTGAATTTGGATTTGAATTTGACTTGGTGTGTGTTGTGATTTAGGTGAGTATGAATTCATCGATGCGATTGTGGAAGGGGAAAGGATGATTGTGGATGTTGATTTTAGATCTGAGTTTGAAGTAGCGCGATCGACGGGAACGTACAAGGCGATGCTGCAATCGCTGCCGTTCACCTTCGTCGGAAAATCGGAGAGGCTGACAGAGATCGTGGCGATTGTTTCCGAAGCGGCGAAGCAGAGTCTGAAGAAGAAAGGGATGCACGTTCCGCCGTGGAGGAAACGCGATTACATGCTCGCGAAGTGGCTCTCTCCGTCTAGCATTAGGGAGAAGGAGAAGGAGAACAAGCAACCCCCATCCTCCTCCGTGCAAGTCGCCGCTGCCGCCGCCGTGGCGGAAACCGTGTCCGATGGTGACGCGGCGTCGACTACGGGGAGCGATTGCGGTGAGTTGGAGCTGATTTTCGGTGGGAAAATGTCGCCGGAGACTGAGTACGGCAAGGTTAAAGCGGAGATGGCCGTGGCGACGACACCGGCGTGGCAACCGCCGGCGGTGAAGCCGAAGAGTGTTGAGAGAGGGACTAAGGTTGTGACCGGATTAGCCTCTCTTCTCAAGGACAAACCATAGAACAACAAAAAATTTTGTTATTTTTTTGATTCTGGATTTTAAAAAATTAAAATATAAAGAGAAAATATCGGATGAGGCTCTCCTCTTTTTCTTTTTTCTTATTAAGTATTTTTGATTTCCCTTCTTTTGTTTGTAAGGGGAAATTTGTAAGAAGTAACTTTTTTTAATTTTTGGTTCACACCAATGTAAGTGTAAGAAGCTGCTATATGTTTTGTAATAAAATAAAATAGCTGAAATTAAGAAAATCTGAAGTTGAGAGAAAAACTGGAAAAAGAAAAAAGAAAAACACCTGAGGATGCATGCATGGCGCCCAGAGATTCTTTTGCTTCGATTTCCCAAATGTCAGTACTATGCTTCTGCTATGATCAGGAATTTTTTTTCTATTTTGTTAAATTGTTTTGAATAGTAACTGCTTTTTAGTTTTTACTTTCTTTTTCTTTAATTTCGGTGAGTTTTGTGTTGGTTTGGTTTATGATTGAGAAAGTGCAGAGAGGAGTTACAACTTACAACGTTATGGTCCCTTGAAAGGAGACAAGGGAGGTTGAAACTTTTCTTTCTTAATTTTTCTCATCTTTTCATGAACACCAGATTTATTACTTAAACTAGTTCCCCTTTTTTAAAACCAATAAAACTATTTATTTATTTTTATCGAGAGGATAAAGATCCAGGAGCATTTGAAAATGTAAACTACAAGTCAATCAAATTTATGTTGTGAATGAAAAATTTGGACAAAAAAATTATAAAGTGAATGTGGGTTGGTGACTGTGAACCGATCAAAACGCAGGATGGAGCTGCAGAGATGGAAGAAGGCTCGTGGCATCTCGAATTTCGTGAGTATTGTGGAACTTGGGAAGAAATCACTTGAAGGGGAAGAGATAGATAAGATAAATTATTATTGAATTGGTATTAAAAATGATTTTCTTTATTCTTATTTTTATCTTAACACTTTTGGAGTACCACAAAAGCAAAAGAGGAAAAGTAAAAAAGTGAAAATCTCAGCTCCTTTTTCTCACCAAGCAAACCCTTTAAATGAAACCTGACATTATTTTTCAATAGTGTTAATACTTTATAAACAAAATATTAAGTAAAAATAAAAATATTTAATTACTTAAAAAATAAAACTATTTAATACTTTCTATACTTCACAAATTAGAAAATGAATAAAATTATTAGAAGAGAATTTAGAATTACTTTTCAACTCTGATAATAAAAGTAAACATGAATCCAGTTTCTCTAAAAGGAAAACTGAGATTAGGTGAGCAGTTAGTTTGACTTGAAAAAAAGATAGGGTGACTTGGGCTTGACAAGGGGAAAGTGCCATGGATGGCACAAAATCAGATATGGTTGTAGCAGTACATTATATTTTTGTCACTTCCTTGGCTCCTGCTCTCTATCTGAATCCTTGCGCAACGTATTATTACATGAAATATGCATTTCTTTTTTTACTGATTTTGCAAAACTCATTTATAAAGTGATTAGGATCCATCACAAAGCTCTCCTGTCAGAACAAAAAATACGGGTCCTTTTCCTTCTGGGTTTAAAACTTTAAAGAAAATTTAAACATTACTATTGAAAAAAGGCAATTTTTTAAAACTTTGCAATAACGAATACTTATAAAATGATAAATAGCCTCATGAGAGCAACCCCACACCTAACCTCTAACATAACAATGCTTCTTTTTCTTTTCTTTTTTTTTTTTTTTTTTTAGTTTAATGTTTGTTTGTTGCCCATTTGATGGTGAGAGATTACTTAGGAAGTGCAAATTTGATTTTTACGGAGCTTGCCCAACCCACACGAAAAACCAAATCATCAGCATGTGCCCGTGAGCACATCCCTATGGTCAGGGGCTTTTCAACTTTCATACAGGCCATTAGATGTTGTTACCCTTTGTTCTTTTGATGAACATGATGTGTGATAGTGAATTTTTTTGCTTTACGGAAAATTTACATAAATTGAATTTGACTTGTCAGAATTAAAACAAATTTTAAGACTCAATGAATATTTATAAAAATATAAATATATTATTCATCAACAAAAATTTTATATCAACAATAAAATGAATTCATATTTTTATGATATATGAGTCTATTATTATTTATTGATATACGTGATAATAATTTATTGATTAATTAATTTTGAAATGGGAAAAACAAAATAAGAAAAAGAATCATAATGAAGTGTGGCACAAATGGTGAGGAATGTACCTAACCGAGAGAGAAAGAGTTGAGGGGGAAAAAGAAAAGAAAGCGAAGAGGCTTTATCCAATCCAATGGTGATTTGACATGTCTCCTATGTTCAGAGGTTTTTCTTTGTTTATTGCACTGATATGATAAGGATCCACTCTGACATGGCCCTATGTAAATTATGCATCACCTCTCATATGTGGTCCATTTACTGTGTTTTTAACTTTTTTAAATAAAAGTATTGAATTGCTACAGATAAATTTGAATATAAATTTATAGGAAAATATCAACGTCTACTTTCTTTTGGCTCGACATGATTGGTATAAATCCCAACTTTATAAAAAAAATAAAAATAAACAGTAGTAAATAACTATTTTTGGTATATGAAAGCATAATGCCTCATTACATTAGTTTTTGAAATGAAAAAAAAATGTTTTATCATTTTTTTTAAACAAGTCTCTAAAAGACTAAAACTAAAAGTTTTCGGTCCTTAAATAGTATATGTTAATCTCATCACTTAACTCGTATACTTTTCAAATTTTGAACTAATATAATTGATGAATTGCACTTTTAAAAACTTATTTAAAATTTTCTTAATTTTAAAGTAGGGGTGTTCGCAGGTCGACTCGGATCGATTTTGGTCAAATTTAGAATCCAACCCAATCAAACTTGATCGGTTCGGTTCGATTCGATTTTCAAAAGAAAAAAATTGAAATCCAACCCAACCCAACCCTTTCATGAACGGTTTGGTTCGGTTTGGATCACCGAGTTACCCTTTTAATTTTTTTAAAAAACTACTATTTTATATCACAATTCTTTCAAATATTCTATACAATTAACACAATATTATAAAATGTATGAAAATAGTAAAATTGATTCATTTAATACCATCAATATAATATTCTAAAATAGACTTATAATATAAATTAAAACAAAATATTTTTGAACAAGATTTAATATAATAATCTAAACCACAACTGTTTCTTATAAATCAAGCTTTGTTATAACCAATTTTGTTGCAACCAGATTTCGTGAAACAAACAAATAAACAAAATATGATTCATTAATATTATAAACATGGTAAACAAAATATGAAAAAAAAAAGGTGAAACAAATAACAATATACCTGAAAGTAATACATTAAGAAGTTTTAAAGTAGGGAACATAACTCAAATGTCTAAAATATAAGGTCCTAAACAATTAGCTAAGTACCATGATTTATTTATATAAAATTGTGGATGATCAATTTAAGTCAATTTAGAACTTTCTTAATATTGAAAATTATTTTATTTGGTCCAATTTTTGGAAGCAATCGAGAATTTTTTTAATTATAAAAGTTTGCTATTAAAACTTTTATAACATATGAATATTGTGTTGGTCCCAGATGAACTCAAGAGGGAGGTGAAGTGAGTTTTATAAAACAATTAATAATTTAAATTAAACTCAATGCAATAATATGAAGATAAGAGATAAAGAAGACACAATCAATTTTAACTTAGAAAACCCAATTGGGTAAAAAACCACGACATCCAAATTGGATAATCAATCCAATGGACAACTCCACTATGATAATTTTGTGTACAAGAGTTCCTAGTATCCTTGTTTCCTAGTTTACCTTTACACAACAATTATCCCAACTGGTATCCTTGTTTCCCAGCAAAAAGCTCTAGTCTCAATTCACCAAGAATAGAGATAGACTGGTATCCTAGTTTCCCAGTCAGAAGTCGCAGTCTCAATTCATCAAGAACAGATACAAAACTGGTATCCTAGTTTCCTAGCTGCGACCTTTTCCAAAGTCAAGAAGAAGAATACAATAAAATAGTTACATTTACGCTTCTATTCCTTAATCAAATAGGTACTTTTAAATCCTGATGGAGAGTTAAAGAATCAGACTTGTCAAACGCTTCTATATGATCACACAATAATTTTCTCACTGATGCAAACATAAACTCTCTAAAACTCTAATATTATTTGGAATGGAATGCATACATGAACATCAAAATATGTTTCTATTTATACTAATATAAAAATATGATTTTAACTAATTTTTGAATGCAATCCTAAACATATTCTATCATATTATTCAATGCAATCTTAAAGATATTCTATTATATTATGTATTGCAATCTTAAAAATATTCTATCATATTTTTTAATACAATATTAAAAAATATTCTATCCTATTTTTGAATGCAATCTTAATTTTTTTTATCATATTATGCAATGGAATATTAAAGCAAATATGTTGACAAGATCAATCTTCTAATCTCTTTACATAAAATCTAATGATATATATATATATATAATAAATTTATATTATTATTACGGGTTCATGGATCGGGTCATCGGGTCAACGGATCTGTAAATCTAAACCCGTGACCCAACCCGTACATGAACGGTTTTGATCGATTCGGTTCGGTTTTGACCCAAATATATAAATGACCCAACCCAAACAGTTCAGATCAGTTCAAATTTACGGATGACCCGTACCCGTGAACACCCCTATTTTAAAGACTGATAAAATGACAAATGATAAGAAAAGTTTAAAAAATAGGATATAAAAGAAAGTATACTTATGTTTAAAAATTTATATTATAAAGAGATAAAATTAATATGATAGTGTTGTAATTGATATATAATCATACTCTATAAGGATCCATTTTATTTATTAAAATATAATACTAAATATGATAAAAAAAAACAACACAAGACAATAAGACAAATATATAAGTTATATGACAATTCTTTTATTTTGTATATTGTTGATGAATAATAGACAACATAAATAAAAATTATAAAATTTACTAAAATACATAATATTAATTATCTTAATATGATTTATACCAAATTAATGTGTTTCCAAAATAAATAAAAAAAGAGATTAGAATTAAAAAATTCTGGTGTTTCTTTTTAAAAAATGATTGTGTTGATTAATTACTATTTTTTTGTTTATTAAAGAGATAAAAATAAAAAAATAATTTGTATTTGGGACAAAAAGTGGTGTCATCATTTCTAGTAAAAAAAATTAGAGATTTTATCATGTTTTTATATGTTTGATTTGTGTTATTCCTTAATCATTTTCCAATTCAAATTTGGGGAATAAAAATATTTGTTCTATTCAACGTCATATTTTTTAGTGAATAAAATGGAAAACATATAGAAAAATAAATAATATAATGGAGAGAAATGAAAAAAATGTTGTAAAATATCATATGATTAATTTTAATATATGAATAATTAATTTCCATTCTTTGAAAATATTACCATTAATTAATTAATTAAATTTCAATATTAGTCAATGTCGATTATAAAACAATGAATTTTAATCAGCTTATCAACTTGCTTTAGAGTATCTTTAGTGGTAGATCTTAAATTGAGATCTTAGACCACTTTTTAGTGAACCCTATAGTACCACATAGGATTAAATATCTCTCAAAATCTCTTTAATTTTTTCCTTTAATGGTAGATCTCATTTTGAGATCTTAGGAAGATAGAAAGAGAGAGAAAATTTATTCTTTTTTGAACAATGTACAGATCTTGAGGGATCTTGTACAAGAACTCATTCTCCATGTTGGAGATCTCTCCACTTCCTTTATTGGGAGATCTTATGAAGATCAAATCTTGAGCTCAAAATCTTTGCTTAAGATCTACCACTAAAGATGCTCTTATATATATAAAAAATTTAGAGTGAATCTTAATTAGCTTATCAACTTGCTTTTATATATTATTGGTTTAAATATATGTTCAACAGGAGAAAATACGCGTTAAGTGTGACATTGTTTTTTGGTCATATATTATAGATATTCTTTGAAGGTGAATACCTCGTCAAGTGAGGCAATGTTTTTGGGTCATAATAATGGCTTATACAAAGCATAAAGCAAAAGAAATGGTGGAAATGTTATTTTAAATTCCTCATTTACATTATGTGTAGCTGTAGCAAAGAATGTGTCCTTCATAATTCGTCATCCAATACTTAATTTTGGAGTTATCTTGCTTCTTCCTTGTTTTACAAATAATCCCACAAGACATGTTCCAAAAAATGACTTATAAGAAGAGAATTCTTCAACATTTATTGCGTCAAGCAAACACATTATTATATCAATTTACGCAGTACAATCTAAGCTTATTAAAATTGAGATGATTATTAATATGCCAATACGTTGCTTGCATCAAAGATAGTACAGCTTAATTGGTGGTTACGTACTCCTTTATATATATATTCTTATGATCCTTTTATGATCTAGGTTCCAAACTTGATGATCACTCATCTTAGTATTTTGTACTTGGTATAATAATATTAGCGAAAAATGTTGTTTTCGTAGAAGTTTTTTTTTTTTTTTTTTTTTTTTTTTTTTTTTTTTTTTTTTTTTTTTTTTTTTTTTTTTTTTTTTTTTTTTTTTTTTTTTTTTTTTTTTTTTTTTTTTTTTTTTTTTTTTTTTTTTTTTTTTTTTTTTTTTTTTTTTTTTTTTTTTTTGCGTGCAGTTCTTGGAAGGGATTTCTAAATTACAGATAGAAAATAATGTCATCACTTTTAATCTCGACTAACAAATTATTAGTTTGTTAAATTTTACAGCAATGAAGATGAATATTTTATTGATAACAAGTCGAATAGAGAGAGCTAGACTTCAATTCATATGCAGTTTTTCCAAACTGTAAAAGGATCTTTACCAATTTGTTAAAGTAAAAGAAATCTCATGCAAGTGGGCAAAATTTCATTTTAATTAAACATTTATTAAGAGATTCATGCTTATGTAATTTATGATTAACTAATTGTGTGATTTTTTTTACATTGTAATTCAAATTCTACTTGCTTACAAATATTATATTTTTTACCTTTAAAATATAATTTTTTATACTTTTTAAATTAGATCTTCTTTTTTTTTTTTTACCAATTTTAAATTATATCTTTAAGATTGTAATAAGAAGAAAGTACATTTTCTTTTATGTGAGCTTCACGACTTACTGAAGAGAATACAAGTAGTAAAATAATAGACAATGTTGCATTAATTAAATCCCATAATCAAATAATAATCTAATTAAAAGAACTTGATTATACTTAAATTAAGCTACCAGAAAAACCTTTTTTCATAAGATACGGCTAGAAATCGTTCAAACATTAAGAAAAACAAGTTATGATCAAATATGTACTTACAGAGAATATTTATATTCAAAATAATTTATAATAAAAATCTTATTTAAAAATTCCTTTAAAATAATTTCTTTAATAATTAAACAAATCTAAATATTCATTTATGTAATTTGAATTCTAATGATTATTTCTCTGTTTTCTGTGGTGTAAACTCTTCTACGTGGTTTAATTTCCAGTCAGAGAAAAGTTTGCTATCCTTGCATTTAATTCTAAAATTTACACACATGTAATTTAGTGCAAAAAAGTCATATAGTTCAATTTACTAATATATTTTAAATAATAATAAAAATTGATAACGATAATTCATTAAAGTTTCTCTTAATTATATTATATTTACCTTTAGATATTTTGTTCATTATCTCATTGACATAATTAATTGACCGAATAAACTATACACCAATGAAATCAAAACCATATCTAAATTATTGAGGGGACGAAAGTGTTAGGTGACTTAATTAATAAAATTATGAACTTTTAATGAATGTAACTAGGTAAGGATTTAATTCTTGCTCTAATCATATCATACGGGAAAGACCCCCAAGAAAATTAGAGAATCGTTTATCTTTCACTACTATGACTTGTCACATTAATGAAAAAAATATTGCGTTTAGAGTTGTCTTTATACAATTTACCAAGAAAAAAAGTTACATTTATGTGATATTTTTTGGTTTGTTATAATTTAAAAAATTAGGTTCTTCCACAGTTCCACTTATGTTATACTATTTGATAAAGGTCAAAAATATTGAAAATAGAGCATACATGTTTTATTTTTATTTCTGAAATAATATTAAAAGCAACTAATCTTTTCACCCCCACTTATATCAAAGTGCCCCTTGGGCCCTTGGTGGATAGTTTAGTTTTCATAAAACAGTTTAATAATTGCTATGTTTTGCCGTAACTGAAGGAATAAGTTTAATACTAGAAAGTAACTAAATAAATCCACCATTTTTACTCACTTCTGTTTCAAGGAATTATTTATGTGTAATGTTATAACATTTTCTTTTTATCATTTTATTGGTCATTATCTCTGTCTACAAATTTAATTGGTCATCTTTGATAAAAAAAAATATTTTTAATTACATTTTTTATTTATAAAATTTGAACATAATATCTTATTTAAAAAAATCAAATCCAATAATATTTTAACCCACAAATATATGAAAATGAATTTCACTGTTACTTTATTTGTTATTATTATTATTATTATTATACATAGATTTTGATTTTTGTGGGGGTGATAGTAAATAATTTATGATTTAGACCACAAGCTGCAACCCATTTTCCAATTAATGTTATTAGGGAGCCACGACTGAGTACTCATTGAGTCATATGCGACAAAATTGATGCCATAGAGGAGAAAGAGACAGCTGCCTCGAATTGAATATCAATAATCAAAGGGCCAAGGACTATCAAATTAATGTAAATAAAGTGTTGGGTTATTTTCAAACTCTTTAAATTATTTATTAAATATTTTTCCAAGATCGTTTACTTACTTAAATAGATAAGTTTAAATTTATACTTAAATTTAGATTTTATCTCACAATGTGTTAAGTTTAACTTTTGTAAGCTTAACATTTTCAAATAACTTATAATATATATATATATATATATATATATATATACTATCACTTAAATAGTTACGTACAATTTTATTTATTATATTTAACTGAAAATTTATAACTTTATATGTATAATAGCCTTTATATATATGCATGTTATTTACCTTATAGGCTTATATTAATTATTGTATTTTTTTTCATAGAAATACGGTTACTATTTTTATTTCGAAAACTTCATATTCGTTCTTAAATCATCTTTATAAATACAAAATTATAGTATTTTATTATGATTTTACTTTTTTTAGCATAATATATATGTGTGTGCGTGTGTGTGTTGAGCACTAAATTGATAACACTAAATTGATAAACAAAATTTTATTTTGAAGAATTCAATTAAAAAATTAAGTTACAAATAAACTAACTAGTCAAACTCTAACTCAAGTTAAATTATATCCAAAAAAAATGTTTTACATTTAACTTGATTAAATAAATGACTCAAGTGTGTAACTATTTTTTCATAAGCCTAATTTAATGTTGAGTTTGACTTGACTTTTTTACACTCTTAATTGATGTACGTAACCTCTCATTTTACTTCTTTTCTACAAAACATTTTATCTCTTTTCTGGATAGGCTGTTCTTCCATTATTAGTCTATCCAGAACGGCAAGAGGAGAAACAATTTTATGCGGAAAACCACCATTGATAAACTCAATACCAATGAGCAGCACCCGGTAATTAAAATGTTGCTTTCTAAATGGATACGATGAACTAGAAAAAAAAAAAAGAAGAAAGGGTGAAAAACAAAAGTAAGGTGTTGCTTTCATTTAAATTACTTACATTAGTTGGAATAGGGGGCTTTAGATTTTACTTATGGTTACCCTATGAGGTATGTTTATCTTTCTTCTAGCATTGTGCCATAAGTTATTTCTAGGTGTAGTTAGCGTGGTAAAGCAGTCCTAATCAACATCAAGAAGAAAATAGCATAAGATTCATTAACTTATTAAGCATAGGACAGCTTGCACCACTTCTTTAGTAAAGGGTATATATCACAGGAATCAGAAACATCCACGGAAAATAAAATAATATATATATTATATATATATATATATATATATATATATAATATGAAATTAGCCTTAGGATTAGGATCACTTGGATCTTGAGATTCTGCATATAATGCTTTCCATTTTATGTTCTGCTGCTCCACTGAAGGAATCCTAGAAACCTGTGGCATAATCCCAATACAGTAAATGACATTTTGAGATGAGAGGCATAGAGAGAGAGAGAGAGAGAGAGAGAATGAATAAAGGGTGTTAGAAAATGAAAAAGGCTTCCACTTCTTTTAATTCATTACTTTATACATATCTGTACTAGAAGCTGTGTGTGACATAGTGCTAGTGCATCTGTTTTGGTTGTCTGTTTGTACTGCCTTTGCTCTTTACCATGTTTGCCATAATGAAATGGCCATTGTCATCTTTCTTTTTATGAGATTATGGATAACTTTTGTTAGAGGTAATCTTATTTGAATTAAATAAAATTATTATTTGTTATAAAAAGAATCTTTATATACAATTACGTATTTCAAAACTCAAACTTCAAACTACTAATTAAATAAAAATAATCTCAAATCATCTGACCTATGTGTTTTAGATAGTAAATGATAATTATTTATTATAAATAAGATAATTTTGAATTTTCTCTTCAAATATTTAAAATTTACATAATATTCAAGACTTTAACTAAAGATATTATGTTGTTATCACTTTCATGATTTAGGTCCTTTTTTTGGTTGATGAAGAATCTGTTTTCTGCTACTGCGAATATGCCAAAGCAGAACTATTCTCCAGCTCCTATTATGTTACGCTTTATGGTTTCGGGGACTGCCACTCCTCAGTGCTCTACATACTGAGATATCGATAAGATAACAAAGTTTGAGTGCCCCCACATTATTATACACTATTAAACCATATCTAATCCACAATTGGCTACTTAGGTTTCTAATTTGTCACTAGTGTTGGACATCATCATCTTGCATAGTGGGGGTTCTTTATTTTTCTATTAATTAACATTATTATGCTCCCCCTTGAATTAAATAAAGAAATTTAAAAGGTGTAAGGGAATTTGTTACCATGAAATGTTTTGAGTCCGAGAAATTGTGCTTGAAGCTCTGCTTGGCTGATGTTGAAGTCGTATTGGTTCGGTTATCTCTATCAGATAATGTGAGTTGGTTGAGCCAATTATTCAACATTAAACTGACATTGAAGAAAAGTTCTATATGTGTTGAATTTCCTTAGAAAGACCAGTAGCTGAGAGATTCAATTTCACACTTGAAAATCAATGTTATTATTTTATTTTTTGTAACTGAAAGCAATGTAACAAACGTGGAATCAACCTTACATACCATGTTTTCGACGTTGTTGAGCTTTAATGTTTATTTCTTCCTTTTTTATTTAATGAATAAAGAAAATGCGTTCACCCGAAAAATTAAATTATTTCATCCTTCTATTAATTTGTGGTTGGTCCTTGGACCTCTTCATTTTTATCTACTAGCTAAGATAAACAAGGGATTACACCACCAAAATGCCTTTTCATGCATCAATAATTTGTTGGAGAATGGAATTTGGAAATAAGGAAAGATTCCCATGTTCTGATTCCATTTCATCTAATTCAAGATGGATTTTCTTGTTGATTATCTCTTACAAAATAATTTCTGTCTTCCTATATAACTAAATAGGCCACTACAAAACTAAAGGCTTTATAGTAAATTCCCATGTCAAAATTCAAATCAATTCAAGAGGCTAATAGGTCAAAATTGAGAAGAAATTAGTGTATGACTGTATGAACCAATTAAAAGCAAGTGACTAAGTGAATATAAATATTGGATAGCATCTTAAATTTGAGTTATCCAATATACACTAGAAATTATATCAATTATTGAGCAGCGAAACCTTAAATCACCCCCAACTAGTACCTGTGGTTTGAAAATCAGAACACCTTTAATTTATTATTAAAAATTATTATTTATTACAAGGATACCCCTCCCATCATTAAAAGCCTAAAACAGATATAGATAAGAACATCGCAGATGTGAACTACCCTTTTTAATATTAAGTTCATTATTTTGAATTATATTAGCAGCAAAAGTATAGGGATATGTATGAAATAACAGTATTATTGGAACAGGTAATGTTACAAGACATGCAGGGTCAAGGAAACTGCCTTTTGCTAAAAATAGTGATCAACATTAGATGATACGAAAAGCATAAGTTATACATGTATATCAGCTGGCCCATTTACCAGCTGGTAGAGGAACTATATGTTTTGCATAATTTGGCTATTTCATGATTAGCACCGTAGCAAAGCAATAATGTGTCAATTACATTGCATTTAGCTCTTTCTTGATAAACAAACATAACATATAAGTGGTCCTCATTATTGTTAAAAAAAGAGGCTCATCCATCTTTTGTATATTTTCCTCATCTACTCCCGGAGTTATAGCTGACTATGCAGTGCTGCAAAGGAAAAGATTGGAAAGAAACTGAAAAATCTACATCATGTACACTTTCTCAATCAGTTTCAGCCTTTCAGGTCCCACTAGTCCATTAGACTGTATTAAGCACTAATATTCTTCTTCATTCATGAATTTTGGAATCCCAGATGATAAATGAAATAAGCATTAACAAGTTTTGAAAATTGGAGGAATGATAATTATATGGAGTATATAACTTTCTAGCCATAAGTAGAAGCCCACATATATGGAGCCGGAATGCCAATATTAATGAGTTTAAGGGTCTTACAATGTAAAATAATTTTGTATTTTCATCTAATTAAAATTCATTATTTGTATAATTTTTAAAATAATTATTATATAGATTAATAAACTTATCGTAAATAATGATTTTATAATTAAAATATTGTATATATTATTTTATATTGTTAGTATATCATCAATTTTCTCTATTAATATAATGTGTTTGTTTCTTTTGGATTCATAGAACTATAGCTTGCACCTGATCCTGCAGCCTAGCTGACATTAATACTGTGTACCTATTTTGGCACTTCTGTGTAACTAAAGGCATGGTGTGCACAACCAGCTATCAGTGTCTGCTTTAGGCCTCAATCATACCAGAGAATATTGCAGATGCATAGTCCACAACAAAACCAACTAGTGATATCAAATTTACCAACTCTTGAGAACAACATTAAACAAAGTTTGCCATAATATAATATACCTATGGACACAACTAAAGGAGAGGGCGGTAATTTTATTCTTTTATAAAATCCAATCATCATGTTCATACTACCTAAGAACATGCCAAATCCCACCTTATATTATTAGTTTTCTCCAATGTTTTGTACGTCTCAACTCCTAACCAAAACAGCAAATGGTTGCAACTTTAAGTACCCAAAATGAAGTCAAAAACAAACCCAAAAAGTAGGTCCTCTACGATCAAATACCTCAGAAAAACCTTAAAATATCTAGTTAAGGAGTCCTTGATTGGTTGAACCACTCGTTTGTTCGTGGTCCTTGTAACCATCATAAGCTGCAAGTGTCGTTTTTCCTCTCCTCCTATCTAACTCAAACCAAACCCCTTACTAGAGCAGTAGATCTAACACCAGTTTTAAGCCTAGTCGAATATTTAATTGCATTATTTAAATGATATTTTTGGTATTCCTCTTGATAGTTGATTTTGTTTCTAAGGACATGATATTGAAACCTATAATTAAGAGTAAGAGTAATGTATGCACAAATAATGCAAAAGATATTTATCCCGTCTTCCACTCATATTAATAATTATTTTGTTAATATTTTAAAAAGTATATATACGTTAATTGACAATGAATATTAATTAGACCCTTAAATTGATATCGAAAACATATAGAAATCCCATGTGTTGCAAAGGGATGTGTTACTATTAAACTAGAGTAAATATAAATTACTTGTTTACTTTCACCATATAGATGAAAATATATTAGATTAAATTGATTTTTTGACGTACTATATGAAATATAAAGATAGAAAATGGCTCAAAAAAGCATGGTTAGAGACAATTATAAATCGGAAACTTACCAGCATTGTCAGAACAAAAAATAACTGTTGGGCGGCAATTTGTGGAGTGTCAACAAGTGGATCTTGTTCAATTATAATCACACATTTGAGGCAGCCTAAGGTCCACATGCTTGATCCCACTTCATTATTAGTTCAGCGGGATTAATGTCCTACATTTTCCTATTCACTCATGTAAAATGTTAAATTTATTGGATATTTTATTTTATTTACTGGAACCGGGGGGAGGGGAGTTAATTTCTTTTTTAATGTTTATGTTCTTTTATGGTCCATTCTGCAAAGATAGTAGACAACAAGAAGCCCAAAGACTTGCATGATGTTCTAAGCCTAAGAAGAAGCTGAAATATTCACCAATACATGAAAACCGTTTTGGGTTAGCCCTACTGCTAGGCAGTTGTTAT
This sequence comes from Glycine tomentella, assembly GCA_007407185.1. Classification (NCBI taxonomy): domain Eukaryota; kingdom Viridiplantae; phylum Streptophyta; class Magnoliopsida; order Fabales; family Fabaceae; genus Glycine; species Glycine tomentella. Next base: position 563,846 of record PYAF01002766.1, read on the forward strand.
TTATACCTCCCAATTTTATTAATATACCTCTCTTTTATATATATATATTTTTTTTTAAAAATAACCTTTTTGTTAACATGAAGATTGAAGATCTTTTACTCTTTATGTTTTGGTTTAAATTTTACATGTCAGACATGTAATAAATGTGGCATTGTATTGCTTGTTTTAGTAATAGGCACATGTGTGCTTTAGTATTATAACTAGATTAGATCACGCCTTATGACAACCAATTTATTTCAAGTCATGATTGATTTTGATTTTGAAAGATAGATTTGTTAATCAGTTACATATTACATAGTGTGAAATAGATTATAACATGATATAGTTGACTAGGAAGAATTAGAAAACATTGTATAATCGATTATCACTTGAGTTCATCAATTACATTAGGTTTTAAAGGGCATTGTTTGTTTCTGAAAGAACTTTTAATGTTTTTTTCTTTAATATGTTACATAACAATTTAACAAATTACACGAGTGACTTGATGTTCTTACCAAAGGAAGTAAATAACAATTTAACAAATTACGTGACAAATTACATCAATCTGAGATCAATAGGAACAATTTAATTGATTACATGAAAATATAACTTATTAAATTGATATAAACTTAAACCCAAGAACCTCAAGAATGTTTTAACAGGTTACATGATCAATGTAAATGATTATTTCTATTATATCTTTAAAAAGTTTATAAATGGAGACAGATTTTTCTCAGTTTTAAGCTCTTTTACAAATCAAAAACCTTCAAAAACATTGAGAGAAGAGCATTAAAGGGTTTTCAACCAATATTGATATTTAATTTCACAAGATTCAAAACTTTCATAGGATCAATGGCTTGGATAAGTTGTTGGTTATCTTTGTGCTACAAAGTTTAGATCACCATTTCAGATGATTTCATTCCTTAATCTTTGATTCAATTTCGTGTGGATAGGTAATTGAGAAGGTGATTCTCATGTTCTTGTAATAGGGTTCTACCAGGATTTTTTTATTTCCGCTTGTAGTTTTTTTTTTTTTTTTTTTTTTTTTTTTTTTTTTTTTTTTTTTTTTTTTTTTTTTTTTTTTTTTTTTTTTTTTTTTTTTTGTAATATCTTGTATGTGAAGCATGCTTGTGTACATTAAAAATCACAGTGTGATATTCAGCTCAGCTTGTTGGATAAAGCTAGATGTAGATCAATAAAGATTGAATCAATATAAATTTTGGTCTCTTGTTTCATACCCTTTCACTTTTTAGATTTCAGTATCTTGAAAGTGAGCTCAAAGAATCATAAACCTTATTTTAAATTTGTTTTGCAAATCTTGTTTTCTATTCTAATTTCTTGAGACTGGTTTTAAGAAAATCTTGTTCAAAAGGGAAAAAGATTTTAATTACACTTTAACAAGAATTGGTAAAATTTGAGAATCTTTTCAACTCCCTTCTAGATTCTCTATATAATCCTACATTTTCCCAATGAGTAATAGCTTTTCAGAATGTTAAAATTTGAACACATTTTGGAAATTACTTTTCGAAAGTATAAAATTTCAACATTTCAAAAGGTACCTTTCAGAAGTATTAAAAATTTAACATATTCTAGAAAATGCTTTATAAAAGTGTTTAAAAATTTAAGATAATACATTTTGGAAGCCAATAGGGGAAAAAATGGGACACCAAATTGTCTTCAAGGGTGGAACCTTTGCACGGTTTGGGATAGTCCATGTGACATTGTAGTCCCAAGGAATCTATTTGGGCACTTACTTGTGCTTCTCGTTGTGAAAATTTTATTCCTTAACCAAACGAGCGACTCTATGCAAACAAGACATAATTTTGCTGATTATTTCAATTGGAAGATTGATTGTCATTGTGATTGGAGTGTCGATGCATTCATGGGATCCATATTCCTATGTCTGCTTCTAAAATTTCATAATTTCATTTTTTTTTGCTAGGATTTTTGAAAAAAATTTAAAAGGTGAGTGTATCAATGCATAACAAAAGCAAAGTAACATAAAGGCAATTGGTGTCCAGATGAAAACATACTTCTATAAGAATGATAGTTTTGGAATTTAGAAAAAGCCCATTATAGGTTGTGATAATAGTAATTTCGGAAGTGAGAATAGAAACTCTCAGCATGGTCTGTTCGGCTCAAGAAGAAGCCCAACTAAGACCCCGGGACAAATCAAAATCGCATCGCAAACTCGAAAATCCCTACAGAGAGAGAGAGAGAGTAAGATGCAGAAGAGAGAGCAGGGCAAGTCCGGCGGATCCGCCGGAGGAGGGGCGGCGCCACCGGCGAAGAGAGGCCGTCCCTTCGGCAGCGGTAACAACAGTTCCTCCGCCGCCGCTTCAGCCGCGGATTCGGCGGCTCCGTCAACCCTCCTTGGTCCTTCCCTTCACGTTCACAACTCCTTCGCCGGTAAGTTTACAGCTTCTTCTTCTTCCATTCGTGTGACTTTTGAAATTCTTCATACTCTTCATTGGGTCTCAAATTTCTCTTTCAAAAACGAAATTTAGTTTAAATGTGCCAGAATTTTACACAACACTGGCAGCAAAAGTCCACTTTTGAATTTTAAGAAGTAGTTTTACTTATTGCGAATTACACGATGAACAATTTAATTTGAAGTTTCAAGAGACTTGGGAACTATTACTGATATGCATAATCATAGAACAATGTAATTCCTCTTTGGAGGGTTGCATTCGTGGCTAGGGTATGTTATGTATGCTATGTAATGGCAATATTTGTTTTTTAAGTCTCTGGCAGCATGTTGTTTGCAATGACTTGTGTGTTCTTTTGACTCTTTTTTTTGTAGATCAGAACAACAAAAGAATTGTCTTGGCTCTTCAAAGTGGTCTGAAGAGTGAGCTAACCTGGGCTTTGAATACCCTTACGCTGCTCTCCTTTAAAGAAAAGGATGACATGCGCAAGGATGCGACTCCCCTTGCGAAAATTCCCGGCTTGCTTGATGCGCTTCTACAAGTTGTATGTGCCACCAATCTTGTTTTACAAATTTATAAAAATGTTCAAAGAAGATTTGTTGTCGAAATCGTTATTATATTGTCTTGTTGTAATTTGAAACAGATAGATGATTGGCGTGATATAGCACTCCCGAAGGAATTTGCCAAGACAACGAGGATCAGGACGTTAGGTGCAAATTCTGTTGTAAGTGGATTTGGGAGTGAATATCAGGTGCTGGGCTCAACTGGTACTCCCCACCGCCCTGGGTAAATTTTGAATATCATTGTTGTTTTTGAGTTTTCAATTTTCAATGGATTATGAGAGAATGAAACTCATTGTAGGATGGTGCTCTTTATGCAGTGTAGGATCTGGCTCTGCTGGTATAGAATCAATGCAACAGAATGGCATGACAAAATCTCGTTTTTCTGAGTTGTGGCTTGATGAAGATAGTTTATTTAATTTAGATGATGAAGGGCGAGCAGAAAAACAGCAATGTGCTGTTGCTGCTTCAAATATCATCAGGAACTTCTCTTTCATGCCAGATAATGAAGTTATAATGGCCCAACATCGCCATTGTTTGGAAACAGCCTTCCAATGCATAGAAGATCATCTTGTAGGTGAGCATACCCACATGTTATAAGCTATAAAGTATAATCTTTTTCTTTTTTTTTTTAGTTTAAAGTATATTTAGTCCTTATAGTTTCCACTTATTTGGTTTTTGGTCCTTATATATATATATATATATATATATATATGTATATATATATATATATGTTATTTTTTTTAGTTCTTATTTGTTTTTTGATTATTTTGTCCCTGCCAGTGCCATTAAGTATCAGTTCTCATATTTTTCAGTAATTTCAGTTTTAGGCCCTTTAGCTTTTATTCGTCAAAATTAAATGGTCCTTGTATTCCATGATGGACAGGTCTCTATAGTTTATTATTAAGATATTGGTCCATGAGGCACCAAAACCTTAATAGTATGAAACTAGAAAGGCCTAAACCTAAGAAAAATTATAGGGACCAAAATTTACCCTGAACTATCTTAATTCCATTGGATTGTAATATAATTTAGAAAATTCTTGTATTCTGATCTGGACTTGGTTGGATGAATTTGGATGTGGATGGCAAAGTCAACAAATTCATTATGTTATTGTTTCATCTGTTATGATACAGTGTATCTGGGTGGAATTTACAATGTCATGGCTGATGTAAATATGGTTTAGTTGCTTTGCTTTTCTTTTGAGACAATTCGGAAGTAGACATACTATATGGGAATATTTTCTGGGAGATAAAATGCTTTTCTTCTCTGCACTACTTACAGACTGATGGACCTATTTAGTATGAGTGCTAGAAGTTCAAATCCTTGCAGATTAAAATTTATTTAGAATATATAAATATAATCATAATTGTTGGTGGGCTTGTATATGGTTAACAGTCATTTATGATATGTGATATGTCCAGTGTGAGCATTCTGTTATCTTGTCTTATGCCTGCTTATGGCTTTAATTTTGGGAAATAATTATTATTATACTTGTAAACTTTATTCGATATTTATTGCTTTATAAATAAATTAGTACCACCATCTCTCTCTCCAACTTTTGGAACCTTTTCATCAGTTTCGAAACACGGGCTAATCCATTTGCCTGAAAAATGAGCAAAATAATTGGTTGTTTTGGTGTTCAGGAGTTTAACAGGATGGTATTTTTCTCACATATATACTAGCATTCCCTTTCCTCATAACAAAAACCAACATTTGAATTAGACTTTCTTGAAAACCACTTTTATATCAAATTCTGTTTTGATAAAAGCCATCCCATTTTAAAAGCTGTCCCATTATCAGAATATCTGTTTTTTTGTAGGTTTCCAGATGCTCGCTAAATATGTGAATAAAGTTTTTTTTTTTTTTTTTTCTTTTTTATTATTTTTATCATCCAATTATGTGTTGCCCCATCACTGTAAGAGTTTATACAATATTTTGTTATAAATTGTCTCTTAAAATGTTCACAATGTTGATGCTGATAGAGGACGAGGAACTTGTAACAAATGCTCTAGAGACAATTGTTAACTTAGCTCCACTTCTGGATCTTCGCATATTTAGCTCTTCCAAGCCTTCATTTATTAAAATAACGTAAGTGATTGATCTGTCTTGAATGCTCTTTTTTGCATGCAAATATTATTCTGTTACTGATTGATAAGTTGGTGTTACTTACAGAGAAAAACGTGCAGTTCAGGCCATCATGGGGATGTTGGAATCTGCAGTCAAAGCCTGGCATTGTGCTGCTGCTGAATTACTTGGGCGTTTGATCATTAATCCTGACAATGAACCTTTCTTGCTTCCATTTTTTCCACAGGTTAAAGTTTATGTTGTGCATGTAACCTTGTTTATTAATTTGTTGCATGCTTCAAGAAAATATAATCATCCCTGGTTTATTACTGCAGATACACAAACGCTTAATTGATCTCATCAGCATGCCAGCTCTAGATGCTCAGGCAGCTGCTATAGGTGCACTCTATAACCTTGCTGAAGTTAATATGGACTGCAGGTTGAAGATTGCTAACGAGAGATGGTGATCCCCTTATTCAATTTTTTTTTATAAAAAAATATTTAACATATTTTTGGTTCTGTGAAATGGAAAATTATGGCAGTAATTTTCATTAAATAACACTACTCAAATTTCCTCCAAACACAGGGCTATTGATCGGTTGCTTAAAGTGATAAAGATGCCACATCCAGTTCCAGAAGTTTGCCGGAAATCTGCCATGATATTGGAGAGTCTTGTGTCTGAGCCGCAAAACAGAAGTTTGCTGCTAGCCTATGAGAATGCTTTTGCAGAGATAGTTTTCACTGATGGAAGATATTCCGATACATTTGCGAGAATATTGTATGAACTAACATCTAGACCAAGTAACAAAGTGGCAGCGGCTCGCGGCATATGGGGTATGTAAACATCAAACTGTGAAATGACTTTGATTAGTGATCAGTGCTATATATAGTTTTGCGACTTGGATGGCTTTTGGATGACTTTTGAAGATTCAAAATGTACATGTCTTCTGTGTAGGATTGTACAATACCTTGAGCGTATTCAAGTTGTCATGTACTCCAGTTGTATGATGATAACTTCAGAATTATTCTTCTGTTTAAGATGATGTGAAGATTAGAAACTTCATTTCCTAGATGTATGGCTGGAAAGTGCTCAATTCGTAGAATGAGGAAATGCTCTCTCTGGCTTTCCTCTCTTCTAAACTGTTAAATTATTGTTCATGGGATTAACCAAATATCATATTACATTATTCAATTTAAAGAAAAAAGAAAAGGATCATGGTTCTACAACGAAGGTAAAGGAAATCTAAACAAAGAATTCCAGAGTGAGTTTTGTTTACTCCCATATATAGCAGCACGAGTTCCTATTAGTCATCAACTTCTAGGTGTGTTTGATTTAAAGGACAAAAATAAAATGTATATTTTGAATTAAAATAGAGTGTAAAAGGTGTGAGTCTCCAATTTTTTTTTGTTCAATATTATTTCTCTTCTTTCTACCAAACACACAAGTGTGTTATGTCACTTTAAGCCTTGCTGGTTATTTTTTCGATACTATTGTTTTTCAACATACAGTGCAATTTTAGATCAATGATAGTATAACAGAAAGAATGGTTGAATTCGTTTTAAGTATGGGATCAAAGTCGTCATGAAATGAACAAAGTTCCAAATTTTTAAACTTCCATTAGTAGTATGGGATCAAACATTTCATTGATATCTTCGATGCAATTTTCCAAATAAACACCGATTATTTGAATCTAACACATTCACTGCAATATATTTAACATCAACATAACTAAAAAATTCAATCAACGATGAATATTAAACACCAACCAAAGTTTGCTTCAGATCCATATGCTAATAATCTTTTTCCCACAACCATCTTCAAAATGACCCTTTGTTCTACTTGCTTCCCTCCCAATTCTGGTAGTTAACAAATCCTAAACACTAATTTAACAAATAATTTCTTCTCTCTTAATCTCTGTAAGTGTCAAGCAGGATATGGGTGTCCAACCATCAATTTTTCTAACTTTTATTTATAATAGGTCTTATGAGCAATATGCAAAAAATTATTCAACTGACCACCTATACAAGTATCTAATCAATAATCTTTACCGTTCAATTTTGGTAAAAAGAGAATAATGCAGGTATCCTGCCCTTCTGACCAAATGGAGGGCTTTTTTTTTTTTTTATATAAAAATATTAACTTGCGGAGGTGATTACAAAATCATGAAAATCAAGGGCAGTGGTTACAAAAATATGAAAAAGAAAATATTTATCATAATAAAAATATTATCAACTATTTGGTATTTATCTTTTTAATTAATTAAAAGTGCATCTTGTGTCTATATTGCCCCTCTATCTTTCTCTCTCTTTGGTTCCCCTTTTCTTTTTTTACTTCCTCTCTTTCACACTTTTATTTTTCTCCCATTTTCTTGAGAAAATATTAGAGTATCTTTAATAGGGATTCTTGAGTTTAAGAACTTCTGTCCACCAAATCTACCACTATTCTTGCTGAAGAGTTCAAATCCAATAACCCAAATTAAGTTTTACCACTAAAGCAAAAAATGACAAAAGTTCTACCATCTTATTTGATATCATAATATCCACAAAAAGTGATCTAAGAATCCAAAATGAGTTTTTCCACTAAAGATACTCTTAGGTAATTTTAGACCATATGCTCTCTTTCAATCTCAATGAGTTTATGAAACAATTTATTCAAATTTTGCAATTTACAAGAACAAATTAATAAGACTCGATTAATTGAGAGCATAATAATAATTTCTCTTCGGTGTCTTTTCCTCTTCCAGACTGTATCTCCTTCCTACCCTTCTTTCTCTTCAACATCCTCTTTGCTCCTTCTCTTTCATCTATCTCTTCTACATTCCTCTCTTCACCTCTCTATCCCAACTCTCTAAGCTCTAATGCTCCTCACCTTTCTTTTGCACGACTTCTTCCTTTAGCCTCTCCTCTCTTTCTATTTTATATGTTTTCCCCCTCTCTTTCCCACACCTAGTTTCTTCTTTGCTTTCTCTCTTCCACACCTTTCTCCATCTCATACTTTTTTCCTCACTTCTCCACTTCTCTCTCATCCTCCTCCTATCTCTTCCTCATTTGCCTTTATCCCTATCTATTACCAATTGTTTTTTTTAGTCCCATGATACAAATTTATATTTTTATTAATAAAATTCTATTATATTATATTTACTTGTATTTCGGGGGTATTCAGGTTGCTGAAGATTTGAATACCTGTAGCCGTAGGTACTTTTAGGATTGTCGAATACTCAAGGTACTTTGCCTAAGGATATATCAAGACGAGGTCTTGGACACTTGCATGACCGAATACATATATTCGGATAATCAAATGGCTGAATACACGACAATGCTTCAACCTATGACAAATCATAAGGATATATAAAAAGGATTATCCAAAAAAATTGTTGTCATAATGATAACTAAATCTAGATTAACCAAAATGGTAAATTAGAATAAGGCCCATTGATCCATAAACCCTCTAAGGCATGTAAAAAAATGAGTTGGATTCTCAAGGTAAGCTAACTATTCACCTTCATTTACTGGGCTCATTTCTCTTAGTTCCAATCTGACTTGAGTGTTAGAAGTCTCTTTTATCCATATATCACTCCTCATACATTTGAGAGATCGAAGACTAAATCTTAGTGACTCAGGAGGCTGAGAACTTGGAAGTGAGTTGCAATGTGATTGTACACACACAAAAAAAAAAGAAAAAGAAAAAGAAAAAGAAAATAGCCTTAACATTTGATTTTGTATTTATTGATTATCTATACATATAATTTTTATGCAGAGTTTTATATATACATTTAAAACTATTTTTTTAATTCTTTATTATTTAAATTTTACATTGAATGATAATTAAATTATTTTATTAAAATAATTAAAATACAGAGAATTTAAATTATTTAATCCAGATAAAATGTTTTACAAATGAAAAAAAAACTCAATTAAAATATTTAAATTTTCATAGATTTCAAATTATCCATGTATGAGAATGCATACCTGCAGGTTCCCTTCGTTATGCCAATTGAGATTCATCGACATATTAGACACTGCTGTTGCTTGGCTCGGCTTTTATTTTTTTATTTTTTATGCACATTAGCTATAGCCAGCCGATAGCAATCAATTTCGAACCCAATAATATCTTGTTTTTATCAAAGCTCATTAATTCCCAACTTTCCCGTTGTAGAAATTTTGCACACCTTAAGTGGTCCATTGATAGATTTATTGGAAAAATAATGAAATAAATGTTCAACAGGGGAATAAATAACTGTATTCACACTCACTTTTTTAACTTCAACACAATGTTACAAGAGCAAAGAAATAAGCAAAGCCACAGGAGTAATAACAATATTCTCTTGTGTTTCTTGAACAAGTTTGTTTAATTTAAACCCCTTCCCTAAGAATCATACTAAAAACAAGAAAAAGGAAAGAAAAAAAAAGATGTTTGATTAATTTAGGAAGCAATTGGTGCCACTTTAGGCACATGAACTGGAAAGTCATGAATCTCATCCATCCAAGGATTGTTCTCCTTAGCAGGATTGATGGTCCTCAAAGCCCTCCACACAGCACTGTTGCACTTAAACCCTGATCCAAATGCAATCTGCCAAGTCCTATCACCTTTCTTGATCCTCCCCTTGGCTTCAGTGTAGGCCAACTCATACCACAAGGAACTGCTAGAAGTGTTTCCAAACCTATACAGTGTCATCCTTGATGGCTCCATGTGCCAATCAGAGAGCTCAAGATTCTTCTCCAACTCATCCAACACAGCCCTCCCTCCAGCATGAATGCAAAAGTGCTCAAAGGCCAATTTAAAATCTGGAATGTATGGCTTTATCTTCATCTTGAACACTTTCCTAGCCACCAAGGTTGCAAAGAAAAGAAGCTGTTCTGACATGGGAAGGACTAAGGGTCCTAGTGTTGTGATGTTGGTCTTTAGGGCCTCTCCTGCCACGGCCATTAGGTCTTTTGAGAGTGCCACGCCAATTCTTTTTGTTTCATCTTCTTCTTGGAAGACACAGTTGTAGGACTTGTCATCTGCTCCTTTGTGAGTGCGCACTGTGTGGACTAGTTGGTATTTGGCGCCGCAGCGGTCGCCGGAGCGGTTGGAGAGGAGGATTGCTGCTCCTCCCATTCTGAAGAGACAGTTTGAGACTAGCATTGACCGGTTGTTGCCGAAGTACCAGTTCAGTGTGATGTTCTCCATGCTCACTACCAAGGCATAAGAGTTGGGATGGACCTGTGTATTGTATAGTTTATCACAATACATGTCAATAGGGAATGAAAGATAATTATTGTAAAAATCAACAATTATATTATAGATGATGATTTCTAATTGAATAAAAATGTAAAATTCTTTTACAATATATATATATATATATATATATATATATATATATATATATATATGGGCGAATATATACATCATGCCTTAGCTCTTAATTATCACAGGAATCAAATGAGATATATGTACAAAACTATCAATGGAAAACCTTAAATTTGATCGAATTATTACTATAGATTATGGATGAGGATAATAATTATGTATATAAATAGACTAGATGTCATGACATATTAAGGTGATGATCGATTAATTTGAACAAGTTGTAGGCAATTAACTAATTGTAAGACAAGGGTAGAGAAATAAAAGAAAAAGGGTCCATATCTGCGGGAGGGTATTGATTAGGTTGGCTATCCTAACAAAACTGGCAACAATCTGTGTTATTCAATTCAGTCGGCATCATAAAGTATCAGAATATAATTTATTAGAAAAGCTATAAAAATTGGAATTAAATTAAATTTAGAAACCTGGAGGAGGTGCTTGGCAAGGTCAATGGAGATAAGGCCAGCACTGCAACCCATGCCACCAAGATTATAGCTCAAAACATTCCCTCTCAACTTGTAGTGATTAACAATCATGGCAGAGAGTGAAGGTGTGGGGTTGAACAAGCTGCAATTGACCACCAAGATCCCAATATCCTTAGCCTTCACCCGAGTCTTTGCCAGCAGCTGGTCAATGGCTCCAAACATCACTTTCTCAGCCTCCTCCCTGGCGGCCGCCATGCACGGTTTCGGCGGCAAACTCAAGATCGCCGGCGGAAGATACGTCTTCTGCCCCAATCCGGACCTCTCCAGAATCTTCTTCTGAAAGGACAAGTTCTCCTCCGAGAATGAGCCTGTGAGACCAGACCTCTCCACGAAAATCTCCCGTGTGCACGTGCAATCCACGTCAGGCTTGTAGCATGCAAAATCTACTAGGTACACCCCCCTTGGACGGGTCATGAAGTAGAGGGTGGCGAGGAACACCATGAGGCTTGAACATAGGGTTGCCGAGACAAGGTTGAACTTGAGATTCTCCCATAATTGGAGAAAGTCCTTGATGGAAAGGGTTGAGAGATGAGCTGAAGCTATGACTAGAAGGGGTATGAGAAGAAGGTACATGGCATTGGAGATTACGTAATGGTACCCTAGCTTCACATACTTGAGTCTCACTGATACCAGGAAGTTGGGAAGTTTGTTCCTTCTTTTTTCATGTGCTGATTCAACACGAATGCTTCCTGAATCCGGCTTTTCATTCTTCTGATCAGCCATCAAGGAACAATACTATTTATAATTTATTATAATGACCTAGCTAGAGGCTTATTGCGTTAACAATTTGTACAAAGGATATAATATTAATAGAGAAGATATAAGATAGAAACAAAGTTGATGGTTATGATGAATGGGAGAAAGAAGGTTGTGTTGGGCTTAGAATTAGAAAAGGGGAGAGAAATATGAATATGAATATGAATTGGGTTGCAAAAATGTGAAAGAAAGGAAGGATTTAAAGGATGGAAGTGAAGTTGGAAGAGAGAGAGATGGATACAACTACCCCAACGAACTTTAAATTGTGAACATGCAGTGGCGTTCAATTCAATTTGCCAACCGGGAAAATAGCGCGTCTTGCTTAATCATTTTCATCACAAAGGAATATTAATTCCACCGTGGGTTCATTATTGCACTCCCATTTTTAACTGGCAACTAATTAAACTAACCATAGAAAGGCAAATACTACGTACGTTCATGTGAGATTGGTGAGACCACCGTTGTTTCGGTCAAAACCCTACGTTGGTAATTCCTGAGCTATATACATAATGCATGATCTCCTTTTTTATATCCAACTTTTCTTGTCCAAGTATATAAAGCCTCCCTTCTGAATTCTGATATTTTTATATATCTTTTTTGTTTTTTTTCCTATATCAATGTGCGCCAATTGCCCAAGAGTTTAGATATTGATTTAGTGATTAATTTATCTACTAAATAAATTCAGTTTGAATTTAAATACCCTGATGATGTAATTTTTTTAATACTTTCATCTAATCATAAACAATATGATTAGATTTTTTACTTTTTAAAATAATATTTTAAACATTATAAAGTATAACGATTTATAATTGATTTACATTACTGTAAAAAAAATTATTGACAAAATGTAAAATCTAAACCCATTAAGTTTTTGTCTTATTGGAGTTTTTTTTTTATTGTACAAATAGTTAATTATAAAATGTTTTACTGTTTTTATTGTTATTTTTACTATTAAATTAGTAATACAATTTCTTTTAAAGAACAAACAACCCTTAATGCGCAGCTTTAGTCATCTTGTAAGCCTAACTTACCAATGCTTAAGGATATAAATGCACGTACCCTACACTTTACTTGAAATAAACATGCATGTTTTATTGATGATAAAATGATTAAGTTTCTAGAAACCGTTTATTTTCCAAAAAGACAATAATGTATAACATTTTTGTATCCCATCTCTACATAAACAATTTTTAAAAAAATGTTAATATCACATTTTTTGATATATTTTTATTATTAGTTGAAAGTTATTGAAAATCATATTTTTTTATGACTTTCACTTATTATCTAATGATGATCCATGTTCTAAATTACAAACATTAGGATGTATTACCATAACCTATTCATGATCCAGTTTAAATTAAAAATGTAACACACTAGGATGTATTAACATAACCTTTTTCATTTGCCTCAAAAAGGAGGAATCAAAATTACAAACATTCAGATACGTAATTATTGGGGATGTTACATTTAACGTCAAATTGGCCTGAATAACATGAATATAACCATTACTTGCTTCTATTTGGCATCGTCAATGGGCAAGAAACGCAATATCAAACATACAGTTCAATTAATTCTAATAAATAATAGGTCGAGGGTGTGTTAGAAAATAATGTTAGTGCTCATTAATTTTTATGTGAATATTTTTTTAAAATAATGGTCAAACAAATTAATCATGTTAACCACATTATATATACCATATAATATTAGGACCTTTGTGTCATTTTTTTTATTAGTTATTAAAAATTATTAATTTTAAAAATGGTCTATCTAATTTGTCTTCAACATGTAAAATAGTATTTTACTAGTAAATCGTATAAAAAGCACAAAATTTTATTTCATATGCTTTTCTCAATATTCTTTTTTATTATTTATAAATTTCTTACTTAAACAGTAAAGAAAAGCAAATATAACAAGTTAAAATTAAAATGCGATAAAAGATATGATAAAGAACTGCTTTTTATTTATTTGATTGAAGGGAGTTTTAAACATCGTACAATTGATATATACACTGAGATTTATATAACAAACCCATAATCTAACTTCCAGCAACTTGATCATGGGTTAGAATCCTAATCATCAGCACGATTTTTTCTAGCCTTAATTAATTGGTAGACTTTTATTGAAACTGATTGAGTCAAGTTAAAATAACTGTCCATGACCAAACCAGCTACCAAAATCTTCAACTACTCAGTCCTATATTCTCGACACATGCACACTCCATTGCTTAACCTGATACAGTTAATTTGATCAACCAAATTTGACCTAGTATTTCCTTTGTGGCCATCTCCTTCCCATGTGGATATTCTCCAATGGACAATGAACCAATGTTTTTTAAGTTTTTCATTTTCAGTAAAATTACATTAATTTTTTTCTTCTTAATTAATTTTTCAACCAAGGATATTTTTCTACGAATAAAAAAATAATAAAAAAGGAGATTTCTCGGCATTTTTATTAATTTATTTAATTAATACTAAATTTATTCAATCAACATTTAATATAAAGATATTTATTAATTATTATTAATTTTTATTATTATTTAGGTCAACTTTATATTTTAAACAATTAAATATTTGAAATACATTGATTATATTTTAATTTTTAATTAACTAATTTATCAATTGAGTTAAAATAATTAAAACATATTTTTATTATTATTTTAATACGTATCAGATTGGTGAGATCAGCTTTGTCCGGGTCAAATTAAACTATGTTGGTAATTGGTGAATTATAAAGAGAGCATCTTTAGTAGTAGATCTCAAATTGGGATCTTACCACTTTGTTATAACCCAGTGCTAAATAGGATTAAAGATCTCAAGATCTCTTTCTTTCTTTAATGGTAAATCTCATTTTGAGATCTTAAGGAGAGAGAAAAAGGAAACAAATTTATTCTTTTTTAAACAATGTACAGATCTTAATAGATCTTCTACAAGAACTCATCGTCCATGTTGTAGATCTTCTTAACTCCTCCTTTGTTGGGAGATCTAGTGAATATCAGATCTTGAACTCAAGATCCTTCCTCAATATCTTGCACTAAAGATGTTCGAAGCTATATTTTATTAATAAAAATTATTTTGCTTTTCAAAGAAAAAAACATGCATAATGCTTTTATCCTCTTCCAATTCCATCATCCATTCGTTCAAAAAAGTAAATCTCCCTTTTAAGTTTCTAATTAGAGACTGTATATATATTTATCCCTCCCCCCCCCCCCCCCCCCCCCCCCAAAAAAAAAAAACCATATTAGTAAGTTAGATATTTCTGATCTTGTGTGTACCAAAAATAGATAACTTTTTGTACCTGTTTGAACGGAGATTTTTTTTTTTACTAATGTTATAAAATATTTCACTATTTTTATGAATTTATTCTGTTTATTATTTTTATAAAACTTACTTTTTTTTTAACCTGCCAACCTTTAATTTCTTTTTGCACAGTTTTGGTCATCTTCTTATGAGCTTGACTTGTCAATGCTTAAGGATATAAATGCACGCTAAACTTCACATGAAATAAACATTTTATGTAAAAGAATAGGCTTCTTGCAACGTCTTATTTCCCAAAGAGTGTAGATAACAATACACTTTTTGTATTAATTGAAATTTATTAAAAATTATCAAATTAGGAGAGAATTTATTAAATGAGAAGGGAGATCCACCAAAATTTTGTAAAATTAGGATAACAATAAGCCTTATTTCATAAATTTTATCTAATGTTGTATAAAAATTGTTTCGAAACAAAATAGAAAAATGAAAAAAATAAAGTGACTACAAATATTTACAAAAAATATAATAAAAACTTGAATCGTATATATTTTATAATTATATATACGTGCGTTATATTTATTAAATATTAGCAGTTATTAATAAAATATTTCACTCGTACTGAATAACATGTTATTTGCGATTGAAGTTCCTCGTTTTGAATGGGTGATTATCCTTTTGGATTCGAGTGTGTTTTTATATTTTGGGACATATGAAAGTAGAAAAGAAAGACTAGTTAACGTTTCTAACAAAACGTAGTCCTTCTTGGATATGTTACTCCGAATTAAGGTTGCATTTTCTAACTCGTAGACTCAAATTTGTCAATTGCCTATCATAGCACATTGGTTTCCTTTTCTCAAAATATCAAATTTCAGTCCTCCGCAAACAGCTTTTTAACGTCATGAAATAATATATCATAGAATTTATGTGATTTTTTTTGAATAATTGTGTATATCTAATATCTAATATATCATGTAATTAATTCTAATTTCAATAATAAAATATTGTTGTTTCTTTATCAATTTTATATTGTTTTATAAAAATAGTTGATTTGGTAAAGTCTTCTATTAAAATTAAAATTTTATTATCATAATAGAGATTATGAAAATGAGCGACAAATCTCTTATAATTTTAATTTTAATTGTTCTTAATCATAAAATTATTATAAATAAGACATGAATAATTCGAATAAATTAATATATATGTGATAGTATTCGTTAAATGAATATTAATAGATCTCACATTTATTAATTTACATACATAAATGATATGCATAAAGATGTGATTATTGAATTGACTTAATTGAGATTTCTTAATGAATAAGGAT
>PYAF01002766.1:580149-608617 GCA_007407185.1 Glycine tomentella
TATTTGTTTTACCTTTTTTTCATATTTATTTTTTCTGACATGTTTATAATATTAATGGATCACATTTTATTTATTTGTTTTAGTAAATCTAGTTGTAATAAAGCTTATTATAATAAATTAGTTTGTAAGAAATAGTTGTGATTCAGATTAGTACATCTCGTTTACGAATATTTTATTTTAATTTGTATTAGTCTAGTTTAGAATATTATGTTGATAGTATTAAATGAATCAATCCTACTATTTTCAGACATTTGATAATATTGTGTTAATTGTATTAAATATGTGGATGAATCATGATATAAAATAGTAGTTCTAAGGAAAAATAAAATAAAATTTAAATAGGTAAACATTTGGTTCGAACCAAACCAAATTGTTCATGAATGGATTGGATTGAGTTGGGTTGAGTTTCAAAAAAATTGTAAAAATCGAATCGAATTAAATCAATTAAATTTGATAGGATTTGATCATTAATTTGACTAAAATTGATCCAAATCTGCATGTGAAAAACACCCCTACATGCATGGGAAGCCAGCTGATTGGAAATTCGATTAAAAGAAATACAAATTTAATGTAGAACCCAACATTTCCCAAATCCTCTAAGCCTTCGACATTCTAGAAACTAGAAAGCAGTGGTTGAAGTGTTTCACAAAACAATCACATAACCCACAAGAGAAACAAGAATTAATTCTATCTTACAAATTAAATTAAGATAATGCAGTATGTTTTTAAATGTGAGGTTGAGAACTCAAGAATAATCAGAATGGGATTCAATATAAATTTTTGGATTTAACACGAGAAATACTTAAAGTCTTTTTAATTCATAATCAATTTGTCAACATAGAATAAAATATGTATCTAAAATAATGTTAGATAGTATTTCAATGTAATTCTAATTATCTATGATGAATCCAAAACACACTTTATCTCAATGCAAATAGATTTGGGAAGGGGAAGTGTCTTTGTAAATTGTAATTGAAATCCGTGTAAATATAATTTTTTAAAAATATACAATAAAAACATTAGGATCTTGCTAACATGTTCTCAAAAGGTATTATTTAAGGAACTAAAAAAATATTTATTATGAAAATCATAAAATAAGTTTATAGTATCCTAATAAAAAATATTTTAATTTCTTAATTAATGTAGTAAAAATAATGATTATCATTTGTCAAAATATTATTATCCTCATTTAGTATTTCAAAATAATTATTATAAAGAAAAAATAATATGAAAAATAAAAAGTTATAAAAATAGTGACAAGTGTGAGGTATCGATTGTTTGACTTTTTATATCTCTGGATGCGTGCTTGAATAATCAAAATGATGAATTGACAGCTTCATCTAACAAACTCTTAAATGCAAAAGCTTCCCACCAAACAACTACCAATGCCCAACGCTAGTTGTTGCAGCGTGTGAACCTCATTTCACATTTCTACGCCCAAATGCTTAAAACTCTCCCCTTCTTTATATATCATAATATCTCATTATTTATTTTTTTAAGATTTAATATCTCATTACTCATATATTTGTCTTTGGTCCACTAATAGATGTAGTTTAATTGATCGTCAAAAATGCGTGAGTGTTATATTTCTTTTTAGTTGTTATTCTTATATATAAAAAATATTAATTATTTGATCCGATATATTTTCAAGAGATATTAATGCTCTGCATGAAAAAGAGATTTTTTTTAAAAGGCAACATATAAAAAAAGAGATATTAATGCTCTAGAGTGCAATTATTTGATTTGCTTCCCTACCATAATGTTTATCTCCCGTCAAAGCGAGTGAAAATATTTTTTATTTTCAGACTTTATATTGATACAAAATATTCGCTTTTGCAAGCAATAATAATATTCATAATCGTGAGTAGACAATAATTTTTTTAATATGATTTATTTCATATTTAAGATTAGAATTTAAACTTAAATTACTTAATTTAAAATACAAATAAATATACTATCACTTTTGTTGACCAATATTGGTGTAATCATTTTTTTCTTGTATGTGTAATTATGTATATAGGGTGCATCAAGTAAGAATAATTTATATTTTAAGAACGTAAAAACTTCAAAATTGAAACATATAACTATATATAAATAGTCTAGCATTAAAAATGATTTAGAGATCACATAAGTACTTAAAAAAATAATTCACCACTTTGCAATTGTTTCTAAACTCCAGAGTATCTTAGTCCAAAATTAAAGGAACTAAATGCTCTCTGCAGTTTAAAATTAAACTACAAAAAACGCAGTAAATGTTGAATGGTAGATAAATCTTTAAGTATGTGGTGATAATTTTATTTTCAAATAAATTGTAAAACCTTTAAATAAGAATTGCATCACTATGGAGTTGTTTCTTAACTCCAGAAGATCCTAATCCACAAGATCTGCAGTTAAAAATTAAACAAGAAATGTTTAACGGTAGATCAATTTTAACTATGGTGATGGGTTATTCTCAAATAAATGTTAAGACCGTTAAATAAGAAATGCAGCACTGTAGTAGTTGTTTCTTAACTACGGAGGACCTTAGTTCTATGTTAGTATGTTAAATAAAAACCCAATAACACAAGTTCATTCAAGCTCGCAGAATGGTTACCAAAATCATCGCTTTCCTTTTTACTTCAGGTAATAATCTTAGGGTGAATTTAGTTTACTTTTCTTTGTTATAAATTATACAACAAAATATACAACTGAGAGAGAAAAAAAAAAAGATACATTTAAATTTAAAATATAATAAATAATAAGATGAAAAAGAGAGATAAACATACAACATAATGTTGTATAAATTATTATACATGTATCACTTTTCTGTTTGTTTAAAAAAAATAGTAATTTGTAACTTTTAGCTCTGTAGCACTTGGTACTCGAACTTTGGCTCGAGGCATTTTCTCTACCCCTTATTACCTTGAAAAAGCAAGGACACCTTGCGTCCTTGAACTCATAACCATCTTTCGACTAACCTAACCTCCTCCATTCCTCGGGACCAACAAAAGGAAGTACAGGAATATAAAAAAATCTTTTTAGAGAGAATGGAAAAAGAGAGAAGAAAGAACTATATAAAATTATGTATAATTATTGTAAAACGAAAGAAGTATATATAACTATAATTAAGATATATTTTATAATATATATTGACATTATGTTAAAATTAATCTTGGGTTGAGACAATTTAATGGGACCTATTGGATCATGAACACCCCTATAGAAAATGCAAAAGAGAACATTTTTTCTGAAACCTCGTTAAATATTTTAAAAGTAACATTTCAATTTTATCCAAACACAATTTATATTAAAAAAAATGAGATACAGTATATTAATAGATTTACTATTTTCAGTATATATTTTATGAAAGAATAATATCTTTTGTAAGTGAAAGATTAATTTATTCCTATTCAATAAAATTATTTATCCATATGCATGCATTTACATTAAACAATTTTTTATAATGTATAATCACAATAAATTGATCCTAAATCATTATGCATTTATATATTCCAGCCTCCATCACTAGGCCAACCGGTAACCCCCGTGGGTTTTACATTAAAAAGAAAAAGATAATTCTTGTTCTATTTGTAGTTTTGTACTATATAATTGTTGGTACTCATGGAAAATGATAAATAAACTTATTGGTATGAACTATTAAACTTTCGTATATGAGTTTATTAAAATCAAAACTATGACGTCTATACAATTTTTAATACCATTCCATTGATTTCAGGACCCGCTAGTAGTTTGATGGTTGGGGAAGAAAATTGTTCACATAGATAATAAAGCTTGTTATAATAAGTGTTTATTTTTGGCTTTAACAAGGGTGGTGTTTGCATTCAAAATCAATGTTGCTGCAAAATACATGGCTCTAGTTAGATACTTTTCAAATCAGTATTTTCTCACTGTTTGTAACATATTTCCATAAAAAAATAAGTAAAGATATAAATAAAGTGTTATATAATTTTATGATTTATAAATAATTAAAAGTGACATGAATATGTGGATAAAATTAAATTTTGAATTTTGATCATATGATTACATGATTTTTATTTACTAAAAGAGGTTGAATTTAGCATAATGGACTAATCGATTACAATTATGAAGAATCAAGATTAAAATTCTTACTGGAAGTGTCTATTGTTCTGACATTCTATGATAATTTGATATGTCAAATAGACCTACATACACCCTTTACAACGGCAGCTAAACAATAACTACATACTTGGTTGAGGACTTGAATATCAAGTTTGGATGCAGCGAACGTGATTTAGTGTATTAAAAATGTTTGATTGTTCGAATCTACGAATGTTTTTTTCCTAACGTTGTGTTTGGTTGAAAGTATAAGATCAATAAAAGATAACTTTTTTTAATTAAAATAGAATATTAAATATGTGAGATTTGGGTGGAATCCACACAATATCTTTATTTCATTCCTCTCTTTTTAATCAAACACTGCCTAAAGGTATATTTGACTAAAAGCATGAATATGTAATTTTGACTTGAGTTTAGAATTTTATATTAAGTTTCATAAAAAAAAATTGTTTCTGAGATAAAAGTTTCTATACGTAACTAGTTTCACTTCAAATTCAATTTTAGTCAAAAGTTGTAAATTCAAAGTCATATAAAATTAAGTTTAGTTTCACTCAAATACACAATAATAGTCATCACTCTTCTTACTGTTGGTTTCACAACAGAAAATGTCAACATTCGAATTCCAATGATTCAGAAGACATCAACAACAAACCATAATAAAGCCAGGAGCAAAAAGAATAGACACTTTTTTTGCTGTTAGCAAATTAATTGGCATCCCTATTGCAGCTCCTCACTTGTCTTACAGGAGGGACTTAATTGTTGACTTGCTATTAGCCTTAATTAAAATTTTGACTATTTTAATTTAGAATTTAATTAAAATATACTAACAACATAAATATTTTTATACAGTCATATAATATTGTAGATTGACATATATGATAAAATTATTCATTTTTATAATAATCACTTTAATAAAATCATATTTAAAATAATTTTTAATTGATTGACACTCAAAACCTTTATCATGTCAGAGCATATCCAATGGTGCACTTGAAGTGAGGATTTTTAACTCACTTTTAGTAAATCTTACCGTGCCATGCATATTAAATTTAAGAACTTTAATAACTTTTTATTCCAATAGTGTAATCATTCAAGAACTTAAAATAGGCCAGACATATTATCTTACAAAATGTATCTTTTAATAAGGGTAATTTATCAAAATAATCACCATAATAGTTGATTTAGAAAGTATTTATTAAAATCTGTAATTTTTGCCATGTAAAAAGTAGGAGACATCACGTTGGGTGGTATTTTGTGTTTTTTATTTGTCATGTAGTTAGTAGGAGGCGCTACCTTCATAAGTCTCACTAAGTGTTAGGTTAGCCGACGCTAAATATTTATGCTTAATAACTAAAATTATGTAACATTTTTACTTAATTTAGAGTTGGCCAAGCCAATACAAGACACCTATAAAATTAATTCCAACCAATCATGTTTGTGTTACATTGATGAGACTACTTCTAATAAGTAAAAATGATTAATTAATTAGGAAAAATGGAATCTTAGTAACAAAGAATGTAATAATAGGAGTATGTATTTTAATTTATTTTGGTAACAAAAAATGAAGTAATACAAGTATGTATTTTAGTATTGTTATAATATATTACAAATCATGATAGATAAAAATCGTTATATTTTTTTTCCTAGTACCTCTTTGTATAAGTTATTATAGTCTAATATTGAACGAAAATTTTGACTTTAAAAAAACAAATAAAAAAAATCATTTAAACCTCAATTTTTTTTATATATAATACTTTTTTAAATCCATTTGTACACAATTCTTTCAAGTATTCCATTGAGACGATTTTAGGCTTCAATTTATTTATATTATATATTTGTGCTATAATAAATGAGATTCATTTAGTCATAATATTTTTTTATTTAAAATATCATCATTATTATTTTTTATTCGTAGGAATCAAATAAGAAGATTTACAACAGCTCATATCCTACGTAATCAACTGAGTTATAGTTGTAACATTATTTGAATTATTGTTTAATCTTTCATTATATAATTGTATTTCATTGTAAACTTTGTAATTATAATACATTATTTATTTTTTTACTTATATTTTATAATCTTAACTAAAAATTGAAATAAAGATTAACAAAGTACATAAGAATGAAAACAAAATATGGGTGAGTTTATTTAAACTTATTTTAAAAAATGGTTTTTTAATAAAATAAGTAATTTCTATTTTTCTATATGCTAATGTCACAAGGGTGTCTTGTGTGGTCTTGATCGACGTTAAATTGAGTGAAGATGCCATTAAACAGGATTATTTAGCGTCTAACAATTGATGCCTCTACTACAAGACAAAAAAAAGCATAAGATGTCACTTAGAGTAGTGCCTCCTACTTCTTACATAGTAAAAATCTTCCATTTTGATAAATATTTTTTTGACCAATAATCAATTTTTATTTTTAACCCATTTTGGTAAAAAAAAAAAACTTTTAAACATAAGAACTGGTGTACAAGAACTTTTTTATAGTTGGAAGTCATGTTAACCTCCTTCAATGATGATCTTGAATAAGAATTACTTCTCAAACTTATGAACCTCACAAAAAAATTTGTATTTGAGATACTCTTAATGTATATGAAAATTAAAGCTCTTAATTCATCTCAAAATATGTTACTTCAAACAATTAAAAAAAACTATAAACTATTTTTTTTAATAATTCTTTGATTTATTGTCTTACCTAAAGAGGAATTTTTGTAACATTATTTCTATCATTCTATTATCGATTAAAATTTATTAAAAAAGAAAATCACAAATTTTAGTAAATTATACTCTTTATTTAATAAGTCTTTCTTCTGATTTAGATGTGAGACTATTTAAAATTTATGATTTCTAATAAATTTTAACTAACAGTTAGAAAGATTATTAGAAAAGGAGTGTTAGCTCTTCTCTGTACCTAAATACTTAAAGCACATCTATAGTTACATTTTGATGTAAGGATTTTTTGTAATTAATAATCTTTATAAATGCATACATTACATCAAAAGATAAACAATACGAAACACATAAAGTCCTATTTTGTCTCAACCAGATCAGTTGAGCTGTTATATTACATCACAGTTGGCTTTATTAGAAAAAGTAGCACATGTCTTATCTTTTCGGATTTAATGGTAAGATAACAGTTTCTTTAATCCACCTTCCACCATTCATTATGACTAGTCTCAATGTGCTCTCACTACCAGTTGTCAGGTATAGAGAAAAGGGGAATCGGTTCTCTCATGTTCAATTTTAACATGACCATATCATGGAAAAAATCTGTGTCAACCTCTCTCTTCATAGAAATTAAATTGGTGGGATCATATTAAAATTTGTGTACCTTTAAGATGAAGGATAATGTATGAATTCCCTCCTACTTCAGGCATGTACTGGATTGAAGCTTGGTCCAGGCTAAACATTTGCTTTAGTAACTAGATAGATCAACAAGCTGGCAGAGACTCATGTCATGTTTTTATAACAGTCACCAACATCAAATTTCAGATTGAAAATTTTAAAATATGGGAGGAACATATGCTTTATTTAATGAATTAAATAGATATAGAGGCTTGGAAATGTAACTACAAATTGCACCAACTTTTTTCTTTTCAAATAAGTACAGTTGATCCCCTCCTGAGTTATTTTGAAAGTGCTACAAATTTAAAGTAGCAAAAATAATGCAGAGAAGTAGTAAACAAATAGAAGAAACTGCACAGAATGAAATTTGAACTTCAATAGGGACTTGATATTGAAGAATTGGCCATTTGGTCAACATCCAAGATATAGAAACTCAGTGAATTGCAGATAACTAGTTTAATTGACAACTTCCCAATAAGATAAGTATAGAAGATTTTGGAGCAAATTCAAGAACAGAATTTTTTTTCTTTCACTCCAGAACTCCAGAGATTGCAGATGATGATGACTTGGAATAGCGTTCAAGTAATGACAGTACCCTTGCAGCCTTTCTCCTTAGGTGGCCATCCCCATATACATTGATGCCAGTGAGACCAAGACAACGTAACCTAGCCGTTGTTCCTTAGTATTCAACAATTTCCTTCGAGACAAACACCTTCTCCAACAGTCCTAGAGCTTCTGCCTTGAGAGAATCAGTTCCCCAATTCAAAATTTCCAATAAGGGTCTCATTGCATTTGACTCATGCAACACACGAGCTCCCCGTCGGGGAAAGTCTTCCAAAACCAACGTGTAAAGAGTCTGTATAGCTTCATGAGCACTTGCATGAACCTCCCCATGTAACAGCCTTATCAAGCCGGGCAAAGCATTTGCTTCCAACAGACAAAATGTAGAACTCACAGTGCATACACTCTCACGTGCTGAACACAAAGGGACTTTTGATGGTCAAAAACACCACCAACGAGTGCAACCGGTTGATTTGGAAACAGGTGTGAGCTTTGGAGTACTCATAGAAAGATCACCAATGAATGCTGCTGCTCTTGCTTCGCTGTTACTGAACTGGTGTTGAGAAAATTTACAAGCAAAGGATATACTCCTCATTTAACCAAATCACGCTGTGGCTTGATATTCGTGGGGTCTGGGAACCTGAAGAGGGCACTGAGAGCATTTTCTTTTGCTTCCATTGTACCATTTTTTAAAATGCTTATGATTGCATCAAGGCCTCCCAAGTTGATCAGCTTCAGAGTGAGTTCTCGTTCCGAGTTTGGAAGGTTGGCTAGTAAACCAGCAGCAGCCATTTGCACATCATCATTGTCTTCATTCTGAAGAAACCCAACTAAAGCTTCTAGTCTGCTTGGCCTGAAGAGGTACTCAACTACTCCTTCTGGTTCATGTTGGGAGAAAAGGAAGAGAAGATTTATGGCAGTTTCTATTGGGAAAAACCCAAGTCCTACATTCGCTAGAGGTAGAGCCATTATAGAGTATAAAAGTGAGGGGACAACCCTCATCCTATGAGCTAGCTTTTGGGATTGAGTTAGGTTCAAACCCACATTATAATATGGTATTAGAGCCTATCTTAGATCCATTAATGGACCACCCAAAATATTATTCACGCACCAAGTCCAAAAGTGTTGGGCGTGAGGGGGTGTATTGGGAAATACCCAAGTCCCACATCGGCTAGAGATAGAGCCAATATAGAGTATATAACTGAGCGGACAACCCTCATCTTATGATATAGCTTTATAATGTTATCTAACTCAAGTTGTTTCCCTTTCAAGTTCAAATCCTTCAACTCTAAATTAACTATAGCTTTTGCCATTGACATTCTTGAAGACTCCGATCCTTAGAAGACACAAAGAAGGACAAATAACTCAATTTAGTAATTTTTCTGTGAAAAGGACTGTCATAGGCACAATTTCTTTATTTGGTTCATGGTACACCAAATATTTCTAAGATACAAATTAGAAAGGGAAAAAACTGCCCAAATTTGACTATGTACAAAACAAAATAGAGGAATCACTACATGCATCATAAAAAAGAAGAAAGTATCTGAACAAATTAGCCTGTGATTTCAAGCAAGTCAATTTTGTCATACAGGACACATAACCTTAAAGATTTTGACATGGCTTTTTAAGGAAATATTTTTTACCAACATTGATTATTTTTCTCCAAAGTTAGGATCCATCATTAAGGAAATGGAATAAGATTATAAGAAGGAGGTCTAATACTACCCCTAAGATACAAGGGTATTTATCATTGCTTTTACTGAAGTTTTTAATAAAATCCATTTTACTCAACTTTAACAATAGAAGAAATTTGTATTTCTCAGCTAGCTAGATAATAAGGCACCCTTGTATTTTCTTGTTGGATTGGGCCTTACTCCTCCAATGCTAGCCAGGCCCATTGAGGATTCTAAAATCCTAAACCTAATCCACCATTATAAATTCATTAGTTAGGGGTGGAGGCAAAAAAAGACAAGACGAAATAGACTGTCAGTCAGAATTTGATGTCTCAAGTAACATTCTTGAGAGCATAATTGAGCAAGCCTTGTGCTTTGCACAATTGTGTTTAAATTGGTATTCAAGATTGCAGGTATATAAACAGAAATTTAAGACTAGGGAATAGATGTATTTCAATGGTAAAACTGGTCCACTTCCCATTCATGAACAGAGTGAGAAGGAACCTCTAACATAAAAATTGGTACCATGGAGTCAGTGAACCAGACTAAACAATAACTAACTCCTTTTAAAGTGTTATGCCCAAGAAGATATAACAAATAACATATTCAAGGAAACACACCCACACATTTTAAACCACAAACTATAAGAACCTAGGTGGCAGTGGGTGATATAAATGAAGCAAGGAAAAAGATGTGAAGAAAGTTAGGAGAATGCTGCCTACACCTCAGTGCATCACATGTATTGCTTAACTTGTTTCTTGCATGCCCCTCTACAGCATCCTTCAAAGTGATCAAGATCTTCATCTTCACATCTCTGGAATTAGATTCCCCAAGGATAGAGATAATAATATCGGTAAGCTCTCCTACAGAAATCCAATCCTTGTTAATGGAATTCTCTCTTACGAGATCCTGAATTTGGCTCAGAGATTCTTGCACTAGTAATTCAGAATTGGATAATAGGCTTTCTCTGATAGACCTTATTCCAAAGCAATAATTAACTTCTCTCCACTCTTCTATGGACTCTCCTAATCGAACATTTGACCTCAAGGTAGTATCTTCAAGAACCTCTTTTGTTTCTGGGTCAGTCCCGTTTCCATCATCAAACCAAGGTTCAAGCCTGATCGAGTTTTTTCTCCCTAATTCCATGGTTCAACTTGTCAACAATTTGAAGCTGAGATTGTGAATCCTCAAACTCCACCATTGCATTTCATTCTATAACCTGTTAACCTGATCAGAAATTCTTGATAGGACTTCAGTGTTTTGCGACAGATAGCACAGCCAGAGACCTTCCAATGTCCCTTGTGACCTGTTCAACTTCCTTGACATTGTATCTGCACCTCACCAGCAGGTAGAAGCGGCCACAGTTCTGGTACATCTCAACCAAATTATTTTCCTTTTTGACATCTGATTCAAGAGACTCCAGAGCAACCCTTGCAGCTTCAGACTCATTCAATTCCTGAAGCTGCAATTCCTTTAGGACTGGTGCAATATCAAGCAGGTGTTTTGAAAGGACCTTGAAGCTTTCTTTATCCATAACAACATCGATTGCTGCATTAGCTATTTTCACCACCTGGCTGCTTAGAACAGTCGATATTGTTCTTATGGGTATGAGTTCCAATCCAAGCATTGTACAATATATGTACTGAAAGTCTGAAATTTCTAATTAAGCTGACTGTGTATTGCCCAGAGGTTGGAAGTTGAAAGATGAAACCAACAACAGAAAATTGCTTCTCTTTTTTCCTGCAATCAAATTCCTCTCAATCAATCTTCTTATACAGCATAATAAAAGTTCTGCATTAGCCCACTAACTACACCAGTTAAACTAAAAGATGCCAATACCATGCCACATATTTGGAATATTTGTGATATTTGAATAGTGAGGTTTTGATACTAATACTTATTGCGGCAGAAGGTAGTCAGCTTGAAAATTGCAAAATCAACTGCAATGTTGAATTTAAACTTACACAAGTAGATAGAAAATTGCAATACATGAATTTTTATCTCATCTAATGGAAAATGCAAAATGAAAATCACAATTCACAAGTATAGCTTGAGTATCTAATTCATAACAGTGGGCATTAATTTTCTGTCAATGTTTCAACCTTTTCAAACACTATTGACCTCTATTTCCTTTTTGTGGTGCTAACACTGCAAGCTATATAATACAAATCAACAGAAGCTGAGAATCAATCCCCAACTGAAACAAACAAAAAATTGTACATAAGCTGCAACCATTGTAATCATAATATGCAGAGAACAATGGTGTTCACATGGCAAAGTAGTACATAATAAATTGGAGACAAAAAAAAAGAGAGGAAAATAACAATTAAATAGACCTGGAAATCATGATACAAATCAACTAAATAAAGAAGAAACGCTATATTCGTGTAAGACTTTCTTCAGGTAAAGATCCAAGTATTTTCAAGCATAAACAATGAACTGCAACAAATTGGTCTTTTCCCAGCAATCTAAGTCCCTTGAAAGACTGAATGAAACACAAAACTCTTACAAGAGATTCCTGAGCACACCATACTATTTATATGTTAGGAGAGGAAACAAACAAACTATTTATATGTTAGGAGAGGAAACAAACAAAAGAGTAGCAGGTACGTTCCTTTTCATTATAGTGTCATTCTCGTTCAATTCAACATCTATAATCATTGCTGGTGGGGACAAGCAAGAACCAAACCAAATTGGGTTGTGAAGGTGTCTGATGAGGGTAGAAAAGACTGAGCTAGTCAATGTTTCCTGAGAAAATTATAGGAAACTTTGTTTTCCAAGAACTCTTATCTTTCAAAAAACCACATGGGTTGAAATAGTTTGGTTTATAGAAAGCTTAAAGAAGCTCCTGGGAAGTTAAGTGCATTTCGCTGCGAGTTATCTTTAAGTTCATGCATCCATACAAACGTCTACAATTGATTTGTCGTGTGATAATGAAATTGTTAATGTTGACTTGTTTACTATACATTATTCATTTCACAGCAGGAAGTTTCATTGAAGAAAGAAAGTTGACAGAAGCCAACGCATGCAGGCGAAACCGGTATCAATTATTAATATCATTGTTTAAACTTTATAGTGTTGTTGCTATATTTTCCACCATCGGGGTGTTTCCATATCCTTGACTTTTCCCAATAAGTAACAACCACCAACCACTCAACCAGAAAATATGAATAACAGCTATAGCAGGATCGCCACTAGCATTTCTTTTTCTTTAGATTTGAAGGTACCAGTTAACCAATAGAGAAAAGTTTTTGGCAGTTCATTGCACCAAACTATCTAAGCATCTATTATGTAGAATAGTTTATAAATCATTATTTATTGTTACACACAACAGTAAACATAGTTACTGCGTAATCAGTGATACTGTTCCACAACCACTGCGGTGCAACCAAAACAACCATATGGAGCATCAGGAACTGTTCCTTTTACGAGCCATCTCCCTAAGTTCCTCCGGTGATGGTGGCCTTTCCGCCTCCGTGGGATATTCAATGTATGATTTCTGTAACATAATAATAAGAAAATATGATTCAGGAGCCAGATAATAGATTATAGTTCAAAACAATTTGAAAATGGTTGTATTCATGCTCAGATTGATAAGAAATCAAAGCCATCAAGAACAGATCCTTAATTTGGCAAACATAGTGTAATATAGCAGAATATTAGGATCTCATTCATAAAAATTTAGCAATGTAAATTTATAATTTATATCCGCCAACTACTGACTAGTATGTAACATAACGAATACTAAAGGTACAAAATTAAACCCCAAGTTATTATACTTGCTTATTGTGCATCTAAACTTATTGGATAGTTGTACCTGAAATTATTTAATCTGATATCAGGATGCTTCAATATGCAAAATTGATAGATATATAATTCCACACTAATTCAACAAAAGACACAGTCCAAGGTATTTCACAGAATTTAAGATCACTGAAGCAGAATGAACTTTCCCAACTATATTTGATTTCTCAGATTTTAAGCACAACTTAAAGATGATAAGGGGAGACTCTATAAATTTCTCATATATGTTTTTAATCACAAGGGAATGAAGCAACACACAGTCCCTTTTTTGTTCAGAACTGAAGCAACATTCTAAGATGACATTACATATAAATAATCCTCTACATTATTAGCAAAAAATGTCAAGCTTTTGTTATTTCTGTGAAGCAATAACTCCTCTACTACCGAATTCACACTGTGAATCATCTTAAAGTAATGCAATAGTTATCCCAGTAATAGCTATTTTGGTCTCTTAATTTGCAACAAAAAAAAAAAAACATAGTACTACTGTAACAAACGACAAATCAATGCATTATAAAGAAGTCCTGAGAGTGATTTGTTAAGATATGCAAAGAAAAGAATAGATACATGTCCCATGAACTTGCGGAGGTTGGCAGGATTGTTGGCGAAAGTGTACATGAGAACGATGGGAACGGTCACATAGACGCCGAACTTTACAATCTCTAGAATCCCTTTCGAAGTGCCCAGAGACGACATCTTATCAATCCTATTACCAATCAATAAACAAAAAAAGAGGAAACTTAAATTGATCTCAATTCAAACACACACAAATATATGATATTTCTTTCACCTGAACCAAGGGAAAGGGAACTGAAGAAGAAGAAGAAGAAGAAGCCAATAACACCAAACAGGAGGACTGAGGCGGTGGAATGGAACATAGATACCCTGGGTTGGGCTGCCAATTGCTTCTTGCACCTCCTTCATCTCATTTCATCCACCTCTAATAAATATCAAGACTGGATTATTATATCTCTAACTACAAGATTATTTAGGGATTTGAAGTCCACACTCCCATATGTGTATCCTGCACCACCCCCCCCCCCCCCCCCCCCCCCCCCCCCCCCCCCCCCCCCCCCCCCCCAACCCACCCAAATTTTTGTTTGAAAATACCAAACTATCATTTCCCAACCCTAAAACCTTCCTCCCTTCTTCCTTTGTGTGTCACCATTGAAGGTAAGAATGTGATCCAGAACATGGTGTATTGTCTTCCAGAATGACAATTCCATAATATTTTATATTTTCAACCATTATTCCGGAGACACAATTATGGAAGCTACATAATAGCCTTATGGAATGGTCATTCCAGAACATATCCGGAATAGGCTTTATGGAAGGCATAAAATGTTTAAAATTTTCAACCATTATTTTTTATTGTTATGCAATAGTTATTTTGGAAGCTATTTTTTTACTGTTATAAAACACCTATTTTTGGAAGATATTTTCTACTTTTATGGAATTACATAAATCAAAAAGCTTAATAAAAAATGGGAGAGAAAGTTTTTCTGTGCAGATATGGATAAAGTAAATAATTTAAGTTGTTGTCTTGTTGCTAAGAAGATGAGAGTCCTTATAACAGTCCATTCCAATTGAGTTTTTAGGTGGCAATGGAAGTTTCTTGTTCTTATACAGTAGTTGTGAATTTATCATAATAGAAGTTCAGTGAATAAGAATCTAATAAGCACGTTGATATTATTTATAGATATGTGATTTTACGTGTTTGACAAATATGCATCATTCATTTTTCGTTTCATCAATAAAATGTAAAACAGTGACCAGAGCTCAGATTATTTGCAGGGCTCGTATGCTTAGGAGTTACTACTTCACTGATCATTCCAATAACTAATGAATTCTCAGAAGACTAGCAAATGTCGCGAGGCTTGTTAATAGCTTATGTGCAATAATAGTTCTTAATTCCTTTCTATGGAAATAATTTATTCCTAATTCATATATCTGGTATTCATAAGACATGGACCTTAGATGGCTCGTTTCCCTTATACCATTCTCTAATTCTCGAAAGGATTATAGTACACTACCAAGAGACCTGAACATGATCAGGGGATGCAATCTTTATATTAAATAATTATCTTAAAAAAAAAAAAAAAATCTCCCCCAACATAAAGAATTGAAAAGAAATATGTAAAAAATTGTTTTCATCAACAAATTAAATCTTATCATTGTTAAACATAAGTCACCTCTTCTTGCAAAGCATAGCTTACTTTGAAATAGCAACATTGAAGAAAACTACAATCATTTTCCAATTAATCTCAGCTGCCCTTCATCCTCACCAAAGTAAGTGTTTTTTCCTTATTATTACGTGTGAGAAATCAATGAGCAAAGGCAAGCTTTTGTGTCTCCATTCTCTGCAAGCAGAGTTCATCACAAATTTTTAAGGAATGTTAAGTCGTACTGATCAGTATTTTCCATAGGCTAATCTGCTCTGTTGAGTGCAAGGAAGTATATGCATAATTGAGAATGACATTACTCCTCTTCATGTATGATAAATTTGATTGGTTATAACTTCAGTTCTAACTAAAATACACCAGGAGCTAGGGAATTGGTATAAGCATCAGAATTTTTCCCTGCTAAGTTGAAGCTCGAAAGCAAATTAGCTGAATCTGACAGGCACCCAACATCTCATATAGTTTTTCACTGTACACAATCTTAGAAAATTACCTTACGAGAACATAAGAGACTCAACCATCAATTATTTGTTCAGGCAAAGCCTTCAGAACAATTCACAACCTGGAACTGAATGTCACTGAATGATATACTTGTTGTGCTAAGCCTAATGATCTACAAGAAAAAGCATTTGTAGTTTGCATGGTCCAATCATTGATCCTGAAAATTTCTATGATTAGGTAGGTTACTTGCATAGTTCCCTATCCAAGGTGGGGAACCCCTTTTTCATTAATCAACACTTTAATTTGCTTTAAGCTGCTTATTATAATTTATAAGGAACTGATGGACGGCTACGGCTTGATGGGCTTTCAGAGATAGCATCTATGGTTAAAGTAACATTATTCAAAATATACTTCTATTAATTTTCCAAATTGCTAATTTTGAAGATACTAAACTATAATCAATCAACCAAAGGCAGAAACAAATTCACAAACTCAATCTGAATAAGAAAATAGAAGCAAAGACAGTAAGGGGATTAGCCTGATTGATTATTCAACCTCTTGTGATAATTGTCTCAAAAACAGAATAGATTTGGTCCAGTTACAATGGAAGGCATCCTTGGAAGATGCTTTATCATCACTTCATTTTAGCTTCTGTAAACAGAACATCACGATTAACCCTAGGATCGTATTTTCGAAACTCAAGCTTCTCTGTAAACTGCCTCGGTTTCCTCTTAGCATAGAAGAATCCAGTCCCAGCAGCAGACACTAGTTTCACAAACATTGAGCCTTCTTCTTGTCACCCATTCCCTTTACTCAAGCAAAAGGGAAATGAAATGAATTAATATTACAAAACCAACAATTTCTTAACATGATCAAATGCAGTTTCTTTCTTTTTTTCCATGGAAAATTAGACATGGTACACTAGAAAACTACTTCACATAACGGTGTCTTACAAGTTAAAATACCAATTTTATATAAAATGATTAAAAACCAACCTACAATAAACTGATGTTCACATAAAACCTTGGTCGAATTTATCAAACCAATACAAACAAAACAACACATTGATTCACAACGGGAAGAATCTGAAACTGCACCAGCCATGCAGATTTTTCACAGATACAGATATTTACACAATAATAGTTCAACGACAAAATAACATAAACTTGAGATTAGCGAATTTAGCGAGATTACACAAATGCAAGCACCTAATAAAGGAGATTTCGAAATCGACGGAGAGCAAAATCAAGGAAATTGTTACTGAGAATACAAATCCAATCAAATGAAAGAGAGAAGAACGAATCAAAGAAATCGTAGTGAGGAAAAAAAAAAATCATACCTTCAACTGAGAAGATACGCGAGAGAAAGAGAGCAACTTTGACGAGGGATAAGGACGAAAAAGAAACAAGGCTAAAATAAAAGAATGGTCTTTAATTTTTTTTAGTTATTCATAAAATTTACTTTTCATACAATTTTCACCTTTTTTATATTCATGTTTGATATGAACATTAGTTAATTATTATAGTTTTTATATAAATGAATCTAATGTGACAAATTTTAGGTCTTAAATCAATAAAAAATTAAAATTATGTCTAAAAAAATAAAAAGACTATAAGTGTTTCAAAAGGATAAACATGTAATTAAAAAAAATAAGTAAGGTGTAGAGAATAACATGAAACTTAGCCTAGTTTAGGGTGGTTAACTAATTAGTTTAAACTTGAAATTTAATTTGGAGGAGCAGTGTGTTATGATCCGTAAGGAAAAAATTTAATGACAAATTGCATTTCAGTCATTTAGATTTCCTGTTGTGCCAAAATTAGAAACAATTTTTCAAGGAAAGAATCCATAAAACATCACTAGTTCCTAAACTATCCTAATTGTTATATGCGGCTCTAGTTCAACCAAAAGGGCACCTAAGCATTTTTTGTTTTTGGTGAGTGTATATTTGCCGTTTGGGAGTTGATCCAATTTAATTATGTGACCTCTTACGAGAGCACATAGGTTTGTTTGCATAAAATGGCTTTTCTACATTGATTTTCTCGTCTTCTTGTCCATAATGAAGCTAAGAGAATAAACTAATGACATGATATGGACATAATATCTAATACTGTATTCTTAATGGTTGAAGGCATCTAATAATATCCTCTTAATGAGCCAACTCTACAAAGACCTCTGATCAAATCATTCCAAGCAACATGACAGGCTACACTTTACATCGCACTAAGAAAACCCTATTTATTTGCCTTTCTTTTTAAATAATATCTAGATATTCTTACTTTGATGTTGAGATGTGGTTTAAAATAATTACAACTTCCATCCACAAGCGACATTGCACCTTGTTACAACAATAGTAGTTAATTAGCTTCATTAATCGAATTTCCTGTTTCATTTAACCTGACTATTTTGTCACTAGTGTCTAGTGGAGAAGGAGATTGGAAATCATCAATGAAACAGTTGATTGGGTAAAACTATGTTTTTAAAATTGGATAAGTTTAACTCAGTTCGTGGAGTAGAATTGTGAAGCAGGATTGAGTTTGGAAAGCAATCTTGTATGCGTAATACTACAGTTGGAGTATTTTTTGTTTTAATTATAAACAATAATGACAAATTTTTAAATTTATTTAGAGTTAAATATTTTTTATATCTTTTAATTTTTTATTGTTAATTCTATTTACTAAATACTCACTCATTGTATTATGAGTATTAATATTAAATGAGACTATCACTTATAATATTTAAACTTAAGAATATTTTAAAATAAAAATTAAATTTATGATAGTATTAAATGTGATCATCTCCTTCTTTGATCTTAATAATTTGTAATATATTGTTTATATATAAGATTGAAGGTAATATCTTTTACCCATAGTATGATTTTGCTAAATTGTAAGTAAAGCTTACGAAGTTTCATTTTTTTTTTTGGTAAAAAGTTTAACAGTAAGAGTTGTATGCTTTTTTGCCAAAATGATCAAATTATGCAGGGGTGTTCGTGGGTCAGTTCGGATCGGTTTTGGCCAAATTTAGGATCCAACCCAATCAAATTTGATCGGTTCGGTTCGGTTTTCAAAAAAAAAATTGAAACCCAACCCAACCCAACCAGTTCATGAACAGTTCGGTTCGGTTCAGATCACCGGGTTACCCATTTAAATTTTTTTTAGAACTACTATTTTATATCACGATTCTTTCAAATATCTCATACAATTAACACAATATTGTCAAATGTATGAAAGTAGTAAAATTGATTCCTTTAATACCATCAACATAATATAACTGAATCTTACAATATCATATCTTTTTTTATTGTCAAATTATTTTTTTAATTTTTAATATATATATATATATATAAATAATAAAATTTATATTATTATTACGGGTTCACGGATCGGGTCATCGGATCAACGGATTTGTAAATCTAAACCTGTGACCCAACCCGTACATGAACGTTTTGATCGGTTCGATTCGGTTTTGACCCAAATATATAAATGACCCAATCCAAATTGTTCGGATCGGTTCAGGTTCACTGGTGATCCATACCCGCGAACACCCCTATGCGTATGCGTTTTTATAAGGGATGTGTTTCACTTTACATATAAACATTATATGAGATAAATATGGATAAAATATGTTTAAGGTTCCTATAAAATTTAAAAAGTATTAATTTTATTTTCATAAAATTTTACAGGATCTAAACATATTTTACTCTACTTATTTACAATATATTTAGAAATATTTTATGATATCTGTATAAATGTTTGGAAGAATTTATGGAAATATGTATGATATATTTTTACGTCATTTTAACTTATTTCAATAAAAAAAATTTAAGATAGTTTATAAAAAAAATTGTAACTTATATAAAATAGTTTAATTATATTTTCTTTTCGATTATAAAAGTCTTGTATACATCAACATTTTTACATGACAAATATTTATTATATAAGGCTTTAAATAAAAATTTATCTAAATGGATCATAAAAATATTTACAAATAAGTTTTCACATCAGATATTGTATAATTTCTTTCATTTGATTTCTAGGCGGATCTTCAAAAATAAAAACTTATTTATAAGAATTGAATTCAATTATAACAACAAAACTCTTCAAATTAAGTTGGATCTCTTGCATATCTAATTATTTAATTAGGTACATCTACCCAAATTTCCCTATTTATGAACAAGGAATGTAGTAAATTAATTAGCCTCTTAAATTATTTTCATATTCCCTTCTATAGGTTACTAGAAATCCAATTCTTCATAAAATAAAATAAAAATCCAAGTGATATACAAAGTGGAATTTGTGTGCTTAGGTATGAGTTTTTGTTCATATTTTACTCTATTTTTTAATTAAATTTATTGACAAAACTCACGTAC
Organism: Glycine tomentella; assembly: GCA_007407185.1. NCBI lineage: Eukaryota > Viridiplantae > Streptophyta > Magnoliopsida > Fabales > Fabaceae > Glycine > Glycine tomentella. The sequence continues at coordinate 600,605 of PYAF01002766.1, forward strand.
TTTTGTGAGGTGTGTAACAGTCATGATAATATTGAAAAATGTAAAAAAGAACCAAAAATAACACCATTGAAGAGCACAACCATGCTTCATATAGCAAGATCGTGCTAATGCCCAAAGGAGTAGAACACTCATGCTAAAGTGGGAAGATCATGCTTTGATTTGCACAAAATGATCCATCAATATCATATTTTTTAGAACGGTCGCACACTTGTGCTCTTCAGAGAATCGTGGTGTCTCTCAAAGTGGAAAGACTAAGGTGTTTTTCCAAGTTTTAAATTTTGAATTGGCCGTCCAAAGAAAATTGTTGTGCATGCTTCCCATAACACAATCATGTTGTAGTTCATGTAACATCTACGTTTTATGAATTATAATTTGGAAGTGAGGGTTAGGTTATCTTTTACTTGTTTCTGAATAATTCTTCACAAACTTTAACCATGTTATTTCCTTTTTTTTTTCTATACTTTACTTTTATTTCCTTTTCTTCTACACTTTATAATAATTCAAATATTTTTTATTCTACACTTTATTTTTCTTTCCTTTTCTTCTTTAATAAACAATTTAAGAAATTAAAAGAATCGTACTGATCGCTGGAAACTTAATTTTTTTTGTTTTTTTCTTCTTCTGAAAACTAATCCCTTATATTCCAAAAATAATGGTTTATAAGTTTATTTTAAAAAATACATATTATTATTTTTTAATCATTCCTATCTCCGAATTAAATATAAAAAAATAGTCTGAATTGAAATAATCTTGAAAATAAAATAAAAATTATATATTCTTTAAATTAGTTTAAATAAAATGGCAATCTAACATATTATATGAACATGCATGTTTGACGTTGTTCTGATCAAGAATTGCTCGTTATAGCATTTAAAAATTCATTTAACTAGCATTCTTTATGAGTTAGTTTTGATTTATATAAAAATTTAATTATGTTTTTATCCTGAAATTTTTTTAGTTTTGTTTTTATCCCTAACAGAATATTGAGTGTTCTTTTTCTTCGTCAATAATTTTAATTCTTTCATTAAATATTGAAATTAAACGATAATGTGATGTGAATATTATTATTATTATTATTATATTACATATTTTCTGGTGGTTCTGCTTTCGGATTAGCTGTCACAAATTACTTCACTCTGAAAACTCTGACCCCTTAAATATCAAACTTTGATTCACTAAGGAACAACAATCAAGGTTCGTTCTTATTCAAGGATATTGTGTGCAAAATAAGAAAAATATTATTACAACAATCAAGATAACTTGCACAAGGAAGAAGAAACAAAACACATTAACGCACTTCACAGGCCTCAGTTTGGTGTGTTTGGGAGTTTGGTGTGGGGTTGATAGCTTCCTTGTCCAAGTTCTGAAATTGGGTTGTGTCAATGGGAGTGTTTGTCGGCGTTAGTAGTAGAAAAATGAAAGCACAAATGAGTGGTGCTGAAGAGGTTCTTCCATGGGATTGGAGAAACCTATCAAATCGGGTGGGGGAAGTTCTCCCATGTCAACAAGGGAAAAAAGTCACCCCTACAAATTTCTAAAGGGAAGAATCAATTTTTGGCGGTTCTTAATAGTTTGAATTGTCAAATTTATTTTAATCACCTCACTCAAGTATATTTTTGTGAATGCAATATAATTATTATTAATAATAATAATATGATATTCTTTTACATGAACCACTAATTCCACTTTCCGCTCCAAAAGTTTCTGGTTTACGAAGCATATAGTGGTATAAATTGGTAAAAATATCTTCCTGTTACATCAGCTCAATCAATTTAATGAAGCTTACCTTTGAGGTTTGGTCTTCGCAGAAATTATATATTGGTTATCATGATCAACAAATAATCATGGGTTTATTTGAATATTACAAAATGCAATTACTTTAAAAATAATTAAGAACTTTAGTTTTAGTTATTAAAATTTCAATTTGATTGTCAGTGTTCAGTGTGGATTTTTTTCTTAGAAAAATACCGATGTATATCATCTTAAATTCGAGTAGTTTAATTTATCCATCGTAAAAACTGTCATTGAGTCGATTTAAGCATAGACTTTTACAGTAATATATACCTTAAAGATTCCAGTCAAATGTTCTTAATTAAAATATTTTTGCGCACACAGTTTAGTTTTATTTTTCTTCCTTAAAACGAGATACTAGTATTTTGACTTTAAAATAATATAGTTATAAGACTACAACAGATTCAATAGATTATATTAAAATAAAATAAACAGTTTAAAATATATATGTATAATTAGCTTCTTTTTCAATGACAGACATGTTATATATATATATATATAACATTAACTACTCCTAAGGCTTTATATAAAATTATACAAACTTTTTTTTTTCTTATTTTAACATTTACATTAACCTCTCTTGTAGCCAAGCATGATATAATTTTTTTCAAACAATCAAAAAGTTAGTATAAAAATAAAATAAAAAATTGGGTAATTTCACAAAACTTTAAAAATAATTTTCTCTGATGCATATGGTTATATATATGAAGCTAACGATTAGAAGAAATAAAATCGCAAGGTCTTAATCATATATAGCAGTAGCTTAGTCATGATTTTTGGCTCTTTAGTGGTGGGAATTGTTTTATCAATCATAAGTCTGGTGCATGCCTTATATACCCGACATGAGCTACCAAACAACAAAATAAAAATATATTGGATCGATGGGTTTACCTGAAAGTTAGGGAGGTGTTGTTCCATTGTCGATGCTGCTGAGATTTAATTAATTTGGGGAGTAATCACAGACCTTATTTTCTTTTCTGATCCGCATATAGTGCTTGTGTAAACTTTCTTTAACGAAGATTTATTGGGGTTTGCTTCCCCAGGTTTGTTTCTTTGTAGTTTGTTAGGCTTTTTGCCACTTTTTAATAAATAAATATAAGGTATTATAAACATATGTCAATCTACAACACTAGCTCCCCACAATTTAATTTCACAACCCTTAAAAAAAATATAAACCTAAGTTCATGGAATCTACTCATGACTATTATTATTCTGTTAACACCATTTTTTGATTCAGTATCGAAAATTGATTTATGAGTATTTGATTGTCATAAGATGGTCTCTTTATTGCTTTCACTTTGACAAAAACATTAAGGAAAGAGTAGGATTGGAAGCGTCAAAGGCCACAGATGTCATCAACAATTGAGATTGAGATTGAGATTGAAGATAAAGCTTTTCTAGTGAAAATTTAGGAGAAATTTATATTGATTATGGGTAATTAGGATTTGTACTATGTGAATATCAGACTTGTATTCTTTAATAAGATATCAAACTTGTAAATATCCTCATATCTTAAGTCTTCACAACATTCACAAATCCAAAAGTGACTATAATGTTTTCCATCATTTCTTTTTTCTTTAGAGTAGTATTTTTTTTATTATCCATTCTCCTCTTGATAACATTTTCTTCTTATAATATCTTTCTCATTTAATATCTTTTCTGCTTCTTTCGTTAAAATCATTTACTTAATACGAATTATTGATTTGTTTGACTGCACTTTAATCATATAATTTTAGATGATCGAACTAAACATAAAAATTTAATATATTGACCAATGATATAAAAGACTTGTTGAAAGGAAAAATTATCTCCAAATGAAGAATTATTTCATTCCTTAAATATCTATTAGATTGTTTGTTGACTAAAGCATACACAAAATTTCATCGCCAACACATTCATACAAGAAAAGAGAAAAATTCCACTTCTCCTTACCTCAAAATAAGCTTCCCGAAGCAAGGAGTGCAAGTAGCGGTGGTGACTATCCTCACAATTTCCCCTCGCTCTTTCCCTCTAGCTAACTTCTCTCTTATAACTAAACCTAATCTTCCTCTCTAACTTTTCTTCTTATTATAGGACATGAGTGGGTTGTGGCTTATTGAGCTTAGTCGTCCCTTATTAGGTTCTAATTATTGCTCTCTAATTTTCTTATTATTTTATTTCTATTAATCAGCATTATGATATAACAACACAATCATATTTTTTTTCTTTCATAAATGCTTATGAAAAATACTTAAACTTTGGGAATGTTTGGATAATATTTTCCATATTGTTTTTACAATAAATTAAATTTACTAGCATTGGATTCCTCTTTAAATATATTTTTAATTTAAAAAGAAAACACACTAAATATATTTTTAGTGTTTTCCTCTTTAAACTAAAAATATTACTAATATACAATATAATAAACTAAACAAATAATGCATATCAAAGTTTCAAATGTTTGACAAATTAAAAAAATAATATAACAAGACAGTAAAAAGATATAATATGTGATAAAAGAAGATAATCGTGAGAAGAAGACAAAAAAGGTAAGAAGAAGAGATACAAATAGGTAACTGGACACATATTTTTTTTACTATAAATTAAATTTAATTAATGTGATTAATGCTTGGATCGTAAATTTTTTGCGATTAAAATATTAAAATATAAATAACAAAAAATCCCGTTTATTATTTAAATAAGGGGAAAAAAGTACCACCGTGTGCGTAAATTAATTAGCGAAAAATTACTTCAATTTGAACAGAATATATTGTTTTCAATAGAGGATATTTGTGGTTAGACGAAAAAAAATATCCTTAAACTATCTTACTTTATGAATATGAATACTATCATGGATTAATTTAGTAACAATTTTAAAAAAAATATTAATTTAATAATAGTAATATAAGCATAATAACCAAATTGGAAGATACTTAATATATACTAATGATATAATAATCTCCCAAAAAAATGGTAAGCACAGTATTCAAATTAAATTGATTATTGAATTACTAACAAGTAATTACAACTAAGTTTTGGGCTGGTCCAATAAAAAGCAAGCGTAGGTGACGGAAACAATTAACAATGAGAGTAATATATAGTATAAAATAATTGAAAGTTGAAAGTTGATTAGAAGACAAAATAAAGGTTTATATTATGGCGTCACATGCATGCATATATCATATCGTGGCATGCCGTGTGAGGCTGCAATGCGACATTGACATTGTTTAATTGTGTTGTGTTGCTCCTAATTCATTCATTCATAGTATTATTAAGAGAGAACAACACAAGGTAGGTTGCCTACATTTTCGTCACGTGGCATTTCTGGGGCCATAAAATGCACAAAAAACCAAACTAAGCACACATGATTGATAACTGGTTTTTGGAACCTAGCAACTGCTCTTGCAGCAATCGCAACGTACTCAATAATGAATAATGAATAATGAATAATGAATAATGGTTAGTACAAAGCCAATTGAACCACACACATTCGTAGGGTCTTGTACCCTTTGAGGCTCTTTCTATATATGACCTGCCATTTCTTGACACCTCAGCACATCTACCATTGTCGTGGAGATTCCTTGCCAATACGCTGTTTGTGGAGTTCTGGAATTCCATTCCTTACTTGTTTCTATGCCATGCATGCTATTGGCTGCTTTTGGTCCCACGGGGCTGTATTCTTAAGGTTATATTATTGTGATTGTGAAACTACACCAGAGCATTTTAATTTGTCCTTGGATACAGTGTAACCATACTTGCCCTACAAATTCGATGTTGATTTTGACATCCATATATAAGGTTTATAAATTACTTTCGATGTATTTTCAAAATGGTTTATTATCCTATATTTTTTTATTAAAAAAATAAGATTTTTAACTAATTTTATACTGATAATATTTTGTATAATACAGTATTATATTTATATTGTTGCTATTTATTTTGAAACATATATGGTGAAATATACCTTAGTTTTAAGTTTTATATTATTTTAATCTAAATTTAATTATACATAATATTAAAATTAATATATTATCTAGTATATTATTAAATTTTGATCGAGTCAAGTTTGAAGTTAAATAGGTAATTTATTAAAATTTCAAATTAAATACGTATGAAAATAGAAGAAGAAGAAGAAAAAAAGCCATAACCCGCCCCTTTTGAAAGGACTTACAAACTATAATATTCTTGAGTTTGACTGCCCAACTAACATTATTCAAAGCACCAAGAGAAAATTTAAGCCACTGTCTGTATTTCACCTACGCAAATACATTCACAATGAATCCGTGAATGTTCCTGGAAATTAAAGTGAAACCAATTTATAACCTGGTGATGGTGGGGTGGCAGATTTCATTGACTAGAAAGGGTTTAGTTTCTAATTAATAAAGTGAAATTAGGGTGCTTCCTAATAGTCCACTTGCAATTGCAAATGAATAAAAAGAGTTTGGTTCATTTTTTGCTTATGTATGGGGTGACTTGTGAGATAAGAGATAGTTGAGGTAAAGTAATAGTGATTGTGCCATTTAACTACATGCTTTGATTTGCATATTCTAATTACAGTTAATTTGTCACACGTTTTTTTTTGGAAAATGTAATCATCGTTGCGGAGACACTTGCTCCTCCCCCAACTGAATTCAAACACCGAATAGTCATAGGCAACACGGCTCTATCAATAAGAGGTAATAAATTTGCTGAGTCTTAGTTAAGCTTTTTAAGTCAGAGAAAGAGTTGAGTGAAATATTTGGCTTTGTTTTCTTTGTTGTCGGCATCTAAATTAAGCATGAAATTAAGCATGATACTTATGTAAAACCAAAAAAAAAAAAAAAAAAACTTCTTATATCAATGACTTTGTTTTCCAATATTGCTCACTCAATATCCACCTTTTTTTTTTTCCATGAATATAAAGAATAGCTAGCTGATCGAACAATAATTGATAAGCTTTGCAATTAAAATGGTACTTTATTGGGAGGATTGTACACAAATTTTCTTTTGGGCCCTCCTTCACATTTTCTCATAAATATCAATTAATTAATAATAAAGTTCCGTTTTAAAGTTTCAATATGTGCACGTTTGTTTTATCTTTAGAATCAACAATTTCTCTCTCACAGTACACATATTTTAATATAAAAGTTGGTATATTACTGAGATTAGTTTAAACATATATTTAATTATATTTTTATTCATAAAAATTGAATATAACATTAAAAAATTTACAATAATTCACTTATTTAATTACATTTTACCATGCGAAATGATTCTATAAGACTTTAAAATAAATGGAAACTATATATACAAGGACAAACCCAAGTTAATAATTAACTATTTTTACGGGTTTCTAATTAAATTATATACCTATAGTAAAATTAATTATTTTAACAACAAACGAAAATTATATGGAAAAGAGATACTCCAAACCTTACAGCTAGCAAATAAATAAGTCCATTTACAGAGATTTAATACAAATTAAGAAAAATTATAAAAGGTAAATACAATATTAAATGTTTAAAGTACTTAATCGATCCATATGTTTAAAATAGTCAGTGAAGGATTTAGATATATAGGATACATGAAGATTAGATTTTATTATTACCACCAAAGAACAAAAAAAGTATTTCAGTAAAAAAAAAAAAAAGAAGAACAAATTAAAAAAGTATGATTCACTACTATATTTCATTCACAACTGATACTTTTCGTATAAATAAATGATTCTCAACATCGGCATTTTTGGTTCGTATGCTAATTGTCTTGAAACAATTTCACAAGATTCTGAGTTGGAATCTGGTATAACATTCAATATTAGAAAACAATGATTCTCAAGATCTTCTTCTTTCTTGTCTCCTGAAAAAATGATGTATTTTCTTTAAAATACCTTCCCCAATATCATTAATGATATCCTTCTATAACTATGATATTGAGAAATTCATTGCGTTTAATTATAAAACATGATTAGCATACTACAGAAAAAGAAAAAAAAAACTTTTAAAATAATTTTTTCTTTTTTTGAAGTCAAAATAATTTCATGTCTAAGGTGAACAAATAATGATACAGTAATATAAAGTATAACAAAACAATATATTATTATTATTATTATTATTATTATTATTATAAATTTACTCATTTCAAACTAACAAGTAACAGCTTTCTTTTTATGTATTGCACAGATATTTTAATATTTAAGAAAAAATATAAATAAAAATATTTCAAAGAGAGTAATTAATATTTATTACTAACAAAATATATTTTATT
>PYAF01002766.1:608717-630722 GCA_007407185.1 Glycine tomentella
AAACAATATATTATTATTATTATTATTATTATTATTATTATAAATTTACTCATTTCAAACTAACAAGTAACAGCTTTCTTTTTATGTATTGCACAGATATTTTAATATTTAAGAAAAAATATAAATAAAAATATTTCAAAGAGAGTAATTAATATTTATTACTAACAAAATATATTTTATTAAATTATAAATGAATCAATTTTAAAAAAATAAAACTTTTAAAACTGATCAGTAAAAGTTTATATAAAGAATGATTACATCAAAACACTCTCATTCAAAAACAAAGAATCAAATATATAATACTGGAACTGATGAGTAAGATTTGCTTAGTAACAAAATTCATATAATTGAATATCATATATAATATCGCATTACAATGGTTTTATATTTAGCAGAACATAGTCTACTAGAGTCAGGAGAAGAGTTGAATAGTAAACATGATGTCATAAATTTTAACATTAGTACTATATCATTGAACATAAGAAAAAAAATATCTAACAAAACATAGGTAATGCTGACTCAGTAGTCATTATGATCTTTTATATTTTCAAAGTTTGGTCGAATTGATTTATAATATGAATCTACGTATTGAAATTAATGTAAGCTTTTAAATCTTATATTAAATAGTCTATCACACTAAAAGAAATTAATTCTTATAACTTGCAACAAACAAATAAGCATTCAATAAGTCAAAGATTAGTCTAATGCTATAAGACTTTCTTGTATTTATGTAAGTGAGAATGATTTATTTAATAGGAGAATTATATTTAATTTTATTGATATACAAAATTTATTTAATCCAATAACATATATTACACAAATTGTAAGAAAAATTAATCATTATAACTTAATAATGGAATAGGGGACATATGATATTTGATCCAAGATAATAAAAAAATTTAATAATTAGAAATTAGAAAAGAAGAGTGGTGTAAATTAGGCGCAAGCAACTAAGCAAGCTAGTGGGGGTGTGTGAGTACAATATAATATTGTATCTTCTAAGACACTGTTAATTATTAGTATAAATTTATTAAAAGTTACAAAAGTCTTATAGATATTATATGTTATTTAATGAATCTTGTTATTATTTTGAAATTTTAATTAATTTTAACTAATAAAAAAAGCAAGTATTTTTCTTATAATAAAATTTATTTTATAAATCAATAAAGATTTGAATCTGAACTACTTAGTTATCACTTGTATTAATTGTCGATGGTAATATTATGATTTTTTAACTATTACATTCATCTCTCGTAGCAAATATTAATGCAATTTTCTATAATTTTCAACAATATAACTTCAATAATAAAAAGTTTATATTTATTAACCCGTGCTTTCTTCTCTCAAGACACTAATTTGAATGATCCAGTTAATCCAATATCAGTAATTAATGAGTATATTACTGTTTTCATCCTATTTCTTTAGTTGTTTTGACCTTTTCTAAAACAATTGGTTTTTCTTTTAAAAAATTCAAAGTCTAAATAATGAGTTTTTTCTCTCTCTCAAATATAGTCTTATTTCATACCTAGTGCGAGCATCAAATATTAAGATATTAAATAAATAAATTTTAATTCAAATATAATAATTTTTTATTTATATTAAATATGTTTTAATCAATAAAGATTAAGATAAATAATAACAACTTAAGTCCTTTAACTAAGTGGTCGAGTTAGGAATGGCAACAAAGTAGATTGGGAATGGATTTGGTTTTTCACATTTCCATCCCCACAAATTTAGGTATAAAAGAGAGGGATTTAATTTTTTATTAATCATGCCATCCCCATTGTGTTTTATTGGTTCGGATGTACCCGTGAAGTAATCCATTACAATCTTTTTTATAATTTTAATTTACTTAAAATATTTTTAAATAAATTATATATATATATATATATATATATATATATTAAGTTTTTAATTCAAACAATACATAAATATAATTAATAACAAAGAAATTAAAGATAAAAAAAATAAGAATTCGTTTGTATTTTTAGTTAAATGTAAATTTTTATGTTTGTTATTTAATTGTTAAGCTAATCGTTTTATATTTTCAAAAATTATAACAAAAAATCTTTAATATATTATGTATATATATGTTGTGAGATAAAAATTATAAAAATAAATAAATGTAATATTGAGAAATATGAATATAATTTAATCTCATTTTCATTCTTGTTTAAAAGATTCATATAATATTTGTACCCATATTCATATTCGATCAAAGTGGATATTTTTTTTCAAAGTGCGGATTCATGGTTATGCGTATGGGTATAGGATTTTTTATCATGTCTAAGTTCATGATTTGTATCCTAGTTAATTCTTAGTATAAAATAAATTATGTTAAAAATAAAATATTTATCTTATATACGTTCACGATGTCCAATGAAAATTTAGCATTGCTTTCAATGGAAACTACTTACTATTAATACCATCGTTAGACAAAAAAAGTTTTAATTTATATGCAATTAATTTATTAAGAAATGAGATTGAGAGAATACTGATACTCTTCTAATACAGGACTTTATACGTAGTATATAGACTTGGCCCTGGGCAAGGGTGGAGTCCAACTACTAGAGGGCAAGGGCAGAATGGGAATTTAAGGAAAATGAACAAATTTCGAAACGCTATAAAACCATCATTCCGCAGTCACTCACACTCGTGTGTCCGTTGGCTGGCATTGTTGCGATCCATTTCCATTTCCCACAACAATGGAAGCATCGCCGCCAAAGTCGCCGCCGTCACCACGCACCACCATCCTGGGAAAGTACCAGCTCACGCGCTTCCTCGGCCGCGGCAACTTCGCTAAGGTCTACCAGGCGCGCTCCCTCCTCGACGGCGCCACGGTAGCCGTGAAGGCCATCGACAAGTCCAAGACGGTGGACGCCGCCATGGAGCCCCGCATCGTGCGTGAGATCGACGCCATGCGCCGCCTCCACCACCACCCCAACATCCTCAAAATCCACGAGGTTCTCGCCACCAAGACCAAGATCTACCTCATCGTCGATTTCGCCGGTGGCGGCGAGCTCTTCTCCAAGCTCTCCCGCCGCGGCCGCCTCCCGGAGCCCCTCGCCCGCCGCTACTTCGCGCAGCTCGTCTCCGCCCTCCGCTTCTGCCACCGCCACGGCGTCGCCCACCGCGACCTCAAGCCGCAGAACCTCCTCCTCGACGCCGCCGGCAACCTCAAGGTCTCCGACTTCGGCCTCTCCGCCCTCCCGGAACACCTCCACGACGGCCTCCTCCACACCGCCTGCGGTACGCCGGCCTTCACCGCGCCAGAGATCCTCCGCCGCGTCGGCTACGACGGCTCAAAAGCCGACGCCTGGTCCTGCGGCGTAATCCTCTACAACCTCCTCGCCGGCCACCTCCCCTTCGACGACTCCAACATCCCCGCCATGTGCCGGCGCATCTCCCGCCGCGACTACCAGTTCCCGGCGTGGATCTCGAAATCCGCGCGGAGCCTCATTTACCAATTGCTCGACCCAAACCCTATAACACGAATTTCGTTAGAAAACGTTTGCGATAACAACAAATGGTTCAAGAATAATTCATTGGTTGAAGTGAAAGAGAGTGTTTTGGAGTCTGATTTGTATAACAAGTGCGGCGACGGTGGTTATAAATTAGGGATGAACGCGTTTGACATAATATCGATGTCGTCGGGGTTGGATTTGCGGGGGTTGTTCGAAACGACGTCGGAGAAGGGGAGAAGGAGGGAGAAGAGGTTCACTTCGGATAAAAAAGTGGAAACAGTGGAAGCGAAGGTGAAGGAAGTTGGAGAGAAATTAGGGTTTAGGATTGAGATTGGGAAGAACGGTGCTATTGGGTTGGGGAAGGGGAAGGTGGGTGTTGTGGTTGAGGTGTTTGAGATTGTGGCTGACTTGTTGCTTGTGGCGGTCAAAGTGGTGGATGGTGGGCTGGAGTTTGAGGAGCTTCATTGGGATCATTGGAGAATTGGCCTTCAAGATGTTGTTCTCTCATGGCATAATGATAATAATGATCATGATCACTTGGTTTGTGATCTTGTTGGATTATAATTTTAGAGAATACAGTGCAAGGTTTTGTACAGAACACCAAAATGATGGTGCTAGTAGTGTTTATGTGATTGGTTCCTTTTGAATCAGTAGAACAATTTTATGTCATCTTTTTGTTAATATTTATGTTTATACTAGCCTCTGTGTGTGAGAGAATGAGAAGGAAGAAGCCAATTCTTAACTCGTTAAGAATGAATAAGATGTTTCATAATGAAAAAATTAGGAATTGTGATGATGAACATGAACCTTGTCAGAAAGGTAAATCAAACGTGAAATCGTTCCATGGGTTTTTTTTGTTCTTTGTTGAATTAATCGTTCAATGGCTATTTGTTTTTGTTTTGTTGAGTGGTTTGTATGTATGTTACTTGTGGTGTCCATGCGAGAGAGGTTGAATAAGGAGAACAACTCCATTCCAGAGACAACTCCATTCCAGAGACAGAGTCACCAAGTTAGAGAGTGAAATAAAAGAGAGTAATGATGCAGGATGGGTTGGTTGAGCCGTCAAAGGAGAATGGGGAGACAAATAGAATGAATGTCACACTCTTGTCTTCAGCAACTCAACTACAATGAATGAATCCAACATCTATCATATGTTGTAGCTCGAGTATTAGGGAAAAAAAAAATGCAAATAATACTTTTTTAATAAAAAATTACGAATTTAGAGCTGTTTGGAAACATATTACAAATCCGGAGTAGTTAGTTACGTCCAATTTAGGCGTGTTACCTACTTGAGTCACGCCTAATTTGGGCATGACTAAATTCGTCGTTAATTTAGGCGTGACTAAATCCATCGTTAATTCGGTCGTTAACAGTTTTTGAGATAGAATATTGTGATTTTTTAATTTTTATTTTTGCGACCACATTATTCTATCGCAAAAACTGTTAGCAACTAAAATAAGGATCTAAATTGGTCTGTTTTTATTTTTGACGTAAAATATCATTTAATATTATTTATTGTTATTTTTATCTAATTTTAAAATATTTTTAGACCGATCTTTATCATAGATATGATATTTTTTTACTTTTTTTTAATATTTTTTTATTTATTATATATTTTAATTTTATATGATTTTATTTAATATATTCTGGATTTTTGGTATATATAATTTTTAATATATTATTTTATTTAATATAATTTCTAAATTTTTATATGATTTTGTTTAATATTTTTTGAATTTTTTATATAACTAATTTTTAATATAATATTTTATTTAATAAAAAATTTCAGTTTTATTTGGAATTATAAAAAATTGAATTTTTTTTATTTTTTTAAATTGTAAAAAAAATTTAATATAGAAAACATTTTAAATAAAATATTATATTTGATACTTATCATTTTTTATATCGAGACTATCTCCATTAAACACATTATCCTCATCCCTCTCATCATCTCATAATTTGATAATTCTCTTCAAAAAAAGTAGAAGACAATCTCCCTTTTCTCTTTTTGTTCCAGTCAAAAGCATGTAGTCGGCTAACTCGTCATCGAAGCTACACCAAAACTCAGGCTTTCTGTCAATCAATGACTCAATTGTATAAAATTAGTGTGGTCAAAACATAGACATCCAAACAAGAAAGGGAATTATAGAAAGGATCGTCCATCTTTCATGGTGAATGATCAATCGTCCGAGTAAGTTGGGTTTTGTAATCTCCTTCTCCATCATCGTGACCATCTTTATCTCTCTGGGTAAGCGCAATGCAATTTGATTCACTTTGTCTCATGTAGTTTCACTTCTATTTCTAGAGTTCTGCAATGTTTCATTGCTCCAAGTGCGCTTTGGCATTAATAGGGTGCTAGAATTCCAATTATTATGTAGTGAGTGCACTTTGGGATGAGTGGAACGAGTGGTAAAGTGTGGAATGAGTGCGAAAAAGTTAAGAATGAACATGCTTTTGGATAAATGGGGTTATTATATAAAAAAATAAAAAAATTAAACAAAACCATATAAAAATTTAGAATATTGAAAAAAGTTACAACGGCGTATGATATGTCCTTCAAATGGTCTAACTTTTGATAGAAATGTCCGATTGAGGTGTACGATATGTCAAAACGCTCGGAATTAAGAGAAGTAATTAAAAAAATGAATAATAATATTAAATTAATTAATTAAATAATTAAAAAAGTAGAAAATAAGGAAATTTTTTGATGATTGAAGATTAAATCCTAATTTTGAGGTACTTATAGGTATTTTTGGAAAAAAATAGTTGACCAAATCCCCTTTGGAGATTTTCTCAAGGCTTCTCCTCTCAATTTCGAGCGTTTTGATACAAACTACGCTTCAATCGGACATTCCTATCAAAAGTTATGACCGTTCAAAGTTTATATACACACTGCTTCACGGATAAGTGACATGTGTCACCACGGGGTGAAACACGTCCAGATTTGTAATATATTTCCAAACAGCCCCAAATTCATAATTTTTATTAAAAAACATTATTTACGTTTTTTTTTCCAGTATTAATGCATGTTTAGATTAAAATTGTGAGAGTTCACAAGTATTTTTACTTTCTTATCCATATATATAATTTTGGTTAAATATATTTTTATATCAATTATGTATATAATTAATATAAAATATCACATTTATCATATTTGTTGTGGATATAATTGATATAAAAAAATATGTTAATAAATTTTAAATATTTTCATATTTATGAAAATAAAAAATATATTTTAACCAATTTTTTTATATTAATAAATATACAAATTCTCATAAATTTTTTTCTAGAATAAATTTTGAAATTTTTTACTAAAACATATAAATATTTCATCCACCAAACAATCCCACCCATAATAAAAAAAATCAAACAATCACACCAAAACATTTGAGATTTTCCTACCAGGGACAGCTACACGGGGCAGCAAGGGCTTTAGTCCCTCCTCCCTCAAATTAACTTGTTTAAATTATTTATATAATAATTCTTTTTGTGAAAAAATATATTATTAATAATAGATACTAATTAATAATAATATATTACTTCTAGTAAAAATAAAAATAAATAATATATACTTGTTATTATATAATAATATATATTACTTCTAGTAAAAACTGCTTAATAAATTTGATAATTAATTCCACTAATTATATATTAATCTTTCTAATACTGAATAAAAATAATTTTTTAATAATATATATTGTCACTAATTATAATCTAACTCAAATATATATATATATATATATATATATTAATAGATCTTATTTTTATATGACTTTCTATTAATTGTTATGTTTTAGGCTAACTATATTTTGTATATTCTTATAAATCTTATCTATTTATTTATATATCTAATTATTATTAACAATATATTATAAACATGTTTATATATATTACATATAAGTATATATAATTGTTATGAAATTTGATGACTTTTGTATTATTGTATTTTTTATCAGAATATTATTATTGTATTTGATGCGTTTTTTTTTTATTGGGAGATTATTATTGTGAACGTTGTTTGAATGTTATTGTGTATGTGAGAGAAAAAAATCTTTTAAAACTTAAAAAGATCTTTCTCGTATAATTTAAAATATATTTTGTAATTTAATGTATAATTTAATAAAAATAATTATTTATTAAATATTTATTTTTTAAAACATAGATATTTAAATAATTAAAGTAAAAAAAAAAAAAAAATCAATCCCTCCTCTGATGGTTTTCTGGATCCGATCCTGATTTCAATCCACATCCCAACATACGATGCTATTCATAAAAAGGCCATTACCAGGCAGGTGACTTGAATAGCTACGAATAAAACATCACAGAGAATTGTCTATTCTTTCACGCTTTAAGACTTTGGATTGGTGCTGCAATGTAAATTTCTATGTTTTAGGAGGTTTCGAGATTGGCGTATATATATTTTTTTAACTTCTCTCATCTGATATAGGCACAGTTTTTGCTTATATCAGTTTCATATGATACAGCCACACCCTCAGAGAAATGTTGTATACGAGAGTTAGAATCAATTGATTATTAAAAAATAAATGTAATGATTTTACTTTTCTCTGTCAAAAACTTATCACTTATCCTTTAAAATGTTAATGTTTTTTAGAAATTCTGAAAAATCCTGTAAATCTTTCAAATATTATGAATTTATATGTTAAAAATCCATTAAAATTCAAACTACTAAATCCTAATCATAAAAATCTTTAAAAAATTCTTAAAAGTTATTACATTTTTACAAAATTTTTTAAAATCTACAAATTTTTTTTATGTCAAAATAGTATTTTAAAATTTTAATTTAATACAGCCCCTTAAACCACCACCGATAAAAAAATGAGTGAATGCATAAAAATTACATATCAATACCAAAATAAAAAAATTAGGGACCAAAATCTAATAGGAAAAAACTACATGGATTAAAATGTTATCTAAAACCGATATCTCCTGACAGAAAAAATAATGGTACAAACAGTTTGGATATACAGACAACTATTTGGTGTTATTTTTCTATCCTGTGCTAAAACGAACAGAATTTTTTTTGCATTAAACAAGGGTCACAAGTCTCCGTATTCAAATTTCACATTATATCTCGTCATTATTCACAATATGTGGAGACCATGGTTTTCCTACTTGTAACTAAAGATCTGGTCTCTCATGAGCTTTAATCCTCTGATATGAAGACCCTACCCCAACTCCACTGGTAGTCTTTCCAATTCCATGTATTGGCACACCATTAGTTCACTTCAACAATGATACCTGGTAATTTAATGTTGTAACAAGAAGTAATCAGATAATAATGTAACGATGTTTATGAATTCAAATTAAGCTCATTATTATAAACCATACTAAACAGATCTTTGACACAGTGAATTTAGTAATGCTACCTTGGAAGTTGAAAGCATCCACCTATAACTAATCCAGATAGAGGGGATCAAAATCAGTTCTTGACAGCCTCTCTGATGTGGGGGTACCGATGAGTCCATCTAGAGAAACCTGCACAACGAGAGTTAGAAAATGCAACTACCTCAAAAAGCCTTTGCTGCTCTAATAACTAGCATACAGTAAACATAATCACCAGAAGAGATATCCACATCCGCTTTGGTATCCTGCAACAGATTATAACAAACAACCAGGTGTCAATTATCACATCAAAATAAAAATATCTAGTTCCCTGCTATGTGTTAACATCAAATGTGTGGCTTCATTAGACTGCAAGAAGTAATTAAAAACCAGATTTGGATGCAACGAGGCAGACAATAAGCTTTCTAGAAGGCCAATGTTGGTTTAGAAATGAAATAGTAAATTTAACTGAACAAAATAGTATCAAAACCAATGCATGGTAAGTATAGCGTATGCGGAGTTCAAAATGACTTTTTTAAACGTTTTTTGTAAATAATATAGTTTTAGTTGATGGGATGCAAGAACTAGAGATCAAGTTCAACAAAACAGAGGAACAACAGTTCAGTTAAAAATAACTGTCCGAAGAATTCCAAGGCCAATAATGATTAATTTGATATCTTGAATCAGAATTAGAACAAGATATGGGTGTTATTAGTGTCTTAAACCTTAATTAGTGACTCCAAATAATAGATGTGTAAATACTTCAGAATAACGCACAAATTATATAAAATCTTTATTCATTTTGATGCACAAAGTAATGATGTGGCTGCTCTAAATTTATCAGGAAAAAACGGTTTAGTAATGACACTTGACCTCATGCAAACAGGACAGCAACTTTTACAATTCTTATGAAAAACTGAAAACATTAGGTCATATTAAGTGCATTTGATGTGATGAAACAATAAGGAGATAAAGAGAAACCAAATAATTACAATAGTCAAAGGATCATATCACCAAAGATTGCTACACAACCGTTGTGCTATTTGGAGAGAAAAGTCGATTTACATAAGGATAAATATGGCAAAAATGTTGATTTTGGGAAAGGGAGATAACAAATCAATTATTTTAAGAAACATTACTTTTATAGACAGGAGAAGGGATACCATTGAAGCTAAAACTAACTATTTATGGCTGATTCCTACAAATATTGTGCAACTGCCATGGGTATCTTCTGAATCAACAAAACAACTATAACCAAATTCATTTTACAAATTAGTAATGAAAGGGGATTTACAATTCACCTGTTCTGATGATGCCTAGACATCTTGCAATGAGAAGATAAAGACTGCTAAGAGTTCTATAGTTGAAATCAGGACGGTTTAAAAGAGCCTCTTCTGATGTATAATCAAATATCAGTGCACAAATGCTTGAAGCCATCGTCATACTTGACATTTCGTCAGTATTTTCTACAAAAAATGTTTCAGTAACAAAGTTAAGATACATGTTTTAATACATACTGTCAATTCAATATAAAAAGTAGAAAGCAAATACACATTGAGAATTAATGTTAAAAATCAACAGTACAAGGATTAGTCAGCAACATTCATAAAATTTCCATGGTTAAATGTTTCTACGCATTGCAGAAGTATTTAATTCCATCTACTGGGATTTTCCAATTTTTAAAACTCATAATTTTCTCATGGGACCTGATCACACATGATAAACACTAGATCAAGCACAGACACATGAAATACTAAGAAAAGATGAAAGTTTTTCCAAAACCCAATCTTCAAGAATGTGTGCAAGATTACTTCCCTATTTCCTTTCGAGATCTGATTATAGTATCTTATCACGATTGAACAATTCCCATAATATGCTTTCACCTTTCAAGACTCAATTTTGTGCTTTTTCTGTGTGATTTAATTGTCAAAAAGTATCTTCACTCTGCATTTTGTACACAATTCTGACCCTAATGAAATCTAAACTACCAGGTACTAAGGTAGTCCAACCTGACACGGAAACCACTTTGCTTTTATAGATACATGTTAGTACAGTTGCACAAGAGCACCTGCCATTTTTTATACATGCATATGCAAACAAGTAGATGAAAAAGAAAGGAATATGATCAAATAATGGAGCACAATAAAAACCACTCATTTTAATGACTGCTAACAGGTATTGTACCTGACCAATGAGCCAACGCTTTAAGAAGATCAACAATGGCTGATTCATCCAACATTATCTGAACTTTTCTTTCTAGAGTCAAAAAGGTGCAACTTATGTCAAGATTTTGCAACACCAAAACCAATATAGAATAATAAGGCTGATTTATGATAAGAAACTCACCTTTAATAAAGATTCATTAATGTATGACACGCCATAAAGATGCAACCATTATCCTCAACCAGAAAAGCATGTGACCCAACTAATTTACTGAAACAATCTAAAACCTACAAATATATCCAACATATTTAGCCAAACAAGAAACCTGCTTTGTAATAATGTTATTGAATGACGCCATTGCAACAAATGTAAAAGAATGCTAGAATATTAAATTAAACTATACACCAATCATTAGAATCTTGTTGATTTACATGAAACTAGCAGGAAAAAAAAGGAAGGAGAAAAAAGAATGTAAAATAAAAAATATAAGCATTGGAACCAGAAATAACTTACAGCCTCAAAGTCCTTTACATGGAGCCAAAGCTTTGTATCCTTCAATCTCCATAGTAATTTGAGACAACATAGGTAGCATAAAGCAAACAGTGTAGAAGGGCCTGGGACATAGAATTAAATTAAGCAAACTCCAAAATACCCCCCCCCCCCCCCCCCCCCCCAAAAAAAAAAAAAAAAACCACACACACACAAAAAGAATGTTTTAGCAATAACTGTACCTTTGTTCATCTTCACCTTCAATAGAAAGCATATACCCTAAAAGATGTTGAACCTTCTTGCATGCTACGGGTGCTTCTGCAAGATAGCTGAAACAAACACGTTGAAAAAAGTTCATAATCGTTTCTCTCTAAGTTTAAACTTAAAGATTTGGAAAGTATTTATTTATAAATAAATAAAAGGATAAAAACTCAACTAAGTTTCAAACCGCCTACCATATTTTTATGCATCAAATATATGAGAATTTTATCATTTATCACAACAATAGTTCAAAGTAAATCCTTTCGTGACTTGGGACACTCCAATCCCTGATGTGCTATCAAGGTGTACACTTAAAGCAAAAGTTCTATTCAGTGAAGGGTGTATTAACTATAAAACCACTTACCTGCACCTGCTTCTAGAATAGTTGGTCCTTGAACAAAAGTACCTCCTTTTGGAGGATGGGGATGAGAATTGATAAAACATCCATCTAAATTAGCTCAAGACGCTCTATACAATTTCCAATTAGCTTTTAGAAAATAAATCAAATATGCATGTTTCTTCCTGATACTCTAGTACTAAACGTTAAAAACTTAGCAATACTAAATGTTAAAAAATTAAAATTAGATTAAACAATTAATCATCAGAATTACCTTTGCGTCTTCTAAATACTCTAGTACAACAGCAATTGTCTCATTCAGTTGGTGAATCAGCTTTGTCAATGTGCCTTCATCAAGGAGATTTCCTATAAAAGAGTATGATGTAGACGCATTATACCCAATTCATAAGCACTTACTCACAAATACAAGTTTCCAACAGTATCATCAACAGTTTCAAAATGTGAGATGAGTATCACATTCTCAAGCAATGAAAATGAAAATATAAGGAAAATCCAAAATTCCAAAATAGTATCCACATAGTTGACAGTTGGCAATGGTAGTTCGATATAAGAGAAAGGAGTATAGACAACTAAACCAGCATAATTAAAAATTGCACTATTGTGGAAATCCCATACTATCATATCATTCATATGAAAAGTACTTCAAATCCATGTATTCATATTCTCACCCATATATGTTCAAAAACAGCTACTGAAAAACACTAGTCAACCAAAAACCAATGATATTAATCATCCCCCAGATAATGGATAAAGGAATTGAGAATAACCCCTTCTGCCCAAATTTATCTTTTAAAAAAAAATAATATTGAAATGGCTGTTTGTAGCCAAAAAATGTGAAACAGCATTACATCATGTGTGTTAAAATATCTAGGAAATATTTTATAATATCATATCACATCAATGTAATCACTTTTATCTTTTTCCCTTTGCCCGAGTCCCTATAGACAGTATGATCACAATTGAAGGCCAAATGGACTGAATTTAGCAGAAGAATCATTTTCAATGTTATTACATTTTTCATAAAAATGGAAAAACTGAATTTAAAGGTCACGTGAGTTGAGTGTGTTTGAATATACTATCATTTCCTTCAACATTTGATATTAATTTTATCATCCTCTCAACCAAGGAGTAAGCAACTGCCACTTTATGTCGCTTAGAAAAAAATTGCCTCAGCAGTGCCTGAAGTATCCTGAGGTGCTTCATATTTTAAGTACGCCAATTCATTCAGAAGAACAGCAATTTCAACCCTTGACTGCTCCAAGTCAAGCAACAGGCACCTAAATGGGAAGAGGTGAGAAAATGAAGCAATAAGCACACATGTAGATTACTTAAGAGTTAACATTAATAAGCACAGCTTACATGTCAGCTGGAGCTGGATCCTGTGCATCATTTGTGCTTACTTGGCTAATCAACCGACAAGTTAATAGATTCATATAGCTTGGTGTTTTATTGTTTTAACTCAAACCCATAATGCATTAGTGTAAGATAAGGACATTGGTTATTTCTATAAAACTTCAGATTATCTATGTGAAAGTGCAAAGAGGAAGTGTCTTTTCATTCACAATCTTTCCTTCAAACAAACCACCTTATTTAAACTAACATTTCAGACATGAGAACAGGAGTTAGTTCATAAATTATGCAGTTTCATGGCCAGAGAAGAATATTTGTAATTGTCATCGATATCAAAACAATACTCAGTTTGTATAACTTATTTCATTCAGCTACTTAATCTCATACCGTCCCTACCAGCTATAATGTTGTTGCTCATGTTAAGCCAAATATAAAGCAAGGTTTTAATACATTCCTTTAGTTTGAACTATATCTTTTTACCTTTGTCTATCTCAACACCACCTCATCTAAATTCTCAATTACTGTGATTGCTTATGTAAAACTAGAATTATATCTAATAGTATTAACCACCTTTCTTTAAACACAAGTTTATGCTTTTCTTTTCCCCCATATATCCATAAATTTTCTTTCATCCCTGTTATAGTTTAATAATAATCCAACCTTCTTTTTTATATGGTGAGTAAACCTATATCAAACCACCATCAGTCTTGCTTACATAACAAAGCCTGCTGACTTGAACCATTCAGTATGTACTATGCAAGATCAAAGGACCATATACTTTTATCAACAGAGAGAAATTGCTAAAATTACAGCTTTCAAAGAACCTAATGAAGGAACAAAGTGACAGAGATTAGATTGTAGACAGAAATGTTCTTTAATGAATATTGATAGAAAAACAGAGTCACACTTCTAGGTATTCGAGAGACCTGGTTCTCTCCCAAAGACTTCCCAAATCCAAAGACAACCCCTCTCCCTCTCAACCCCCTCTTATTTATAGACAACTCCCAGCTAACTAATGGGTAACTAATCTACCATAACTAACTGCTACCTAATACAAAGAAAGAGAAACTGAAATAAAAGGTAAAATAGCGTTGTGCACATAATTAAGCAAATTGTCTCAACATACCAACACGATTCTGCAAAATAGCCATTATACCAATGCGGATATTAGGTGACCAACTATCTTGAGGAAGTAATCGGAAGGCATCACGAAGTTGTGAGTGAAAATGTGGAGAACTAGTAGTCAATTGCAAGGTAAATGAATCAATGCGTACATAAATAAAATATCAGGAGTAAATTGGATAAATATCAGGGAAGAGACAACAACCCCATATATACCAAATTTCAGTGCCATATATCAATTTAAAAGAGCTTTCATTATCAAGTATATTAGAATATCACTACACCATAAAAAGCATGACTGAAGGAAACAAAGTAAGACAGGATGACATAGTGAATCTTTTGAGGAAAGAATGGCATTTAGTAGGTGGAGAGCTTCAAATTTCAAGGAATTGTGCAAGATAGCAAACTGCCTTGCTACTGCTTCCACCTGTAGATAGACATATGTCAAAAATATTGCTTCACCAAGATGCAAGATTAGCAAATCAAAATGAGAACAAATTAACCACAAAATAGAAATATTAATAATGTACACTTAGAATAACTGAGATCTCAGATAAGTCATTATTCTGAATTATGTCCAAGGACGTCCTACTCAGAATCAATTGCAAAAGTTTAAAAGATAATTCCATCAGATGTGAACCTGCATAATTTTTGACTATTGTGAATTATGATGCATAAACAACAATTAGGAGCAGAATGCACATGTTTGTAGATGTGTATATGATGGCACTAGAAAGATAGTTACTATAAAGAAGAATGACAATATTTATCATATTGAATGCTATACAATGAAATCTCTAGATAGACAAATTCTTGGAGAAACCAAAGAAAATCCCCAGGTGCGGAAAAAAAATTGATTAACTATACATAGATATAATGGTAAACTTTGAGATGAGGGTAAATGAAAAAGTAGGGTTGATTTTGGGGTGCAACTGTGCAAGGAAGAGAGATGTTCAAATTTCCTGCAGTGTCTTGTATTTCCTTATTTTGTGAATCTGTACACTGCTTCTGGAACAATATCTTGTTGATATCAGTTCCAAAGCTCAAATACACAGATAGTTGTACATACATAATACAGCCTCAGCTTCAGTTACCTTACAATTCCTAACTTTTGCATATATTGTATTATATTATTACCCCAATAAAAAATAAAGTAACTGACCAACAGTTTCGCTCCAGTATGGAGCACGCAAGCAAGCATTGGAAAAAGCATCAGACTTTGAAAGTGGTAGTGAAGACATTTTCAGCAGAGGAGGTTAAAGAGATAGCTGCTGAGCTGGCAAGATTGAGCGGAGGTATAGTTCTTGACATTCATGAAGATAACACAATAATAACGTACAGAGGGAAAAACTACTCTCAACCACCAACAGAGATCATGTCTCCACGAGTCTCTCTTTCAAGAAAGAAGGTACTATATTTTGTATTCATTTTTTAGTCATTTATAAGATTCAGTATAGAATTGGAGTTTAACTGGGTGTGGCGTTTAAAAAATTCTCCTACAGTTCTAGGTCTTAATTGTCCATAATCTTTTTGGGAAAATTTCTTCTACTAATGCTTCACTTGCAGAACCACTGCTGTGTCTGAAATTTTTCATTTGTAGTCCTTGAATGTGTGTATGCAATCTCTCATGCTCATTCTACTAGTCTGTTTCACAAAACAGAAACAAAAATATTTTTCAAAGTTTGCACCCTTACATAATTTTATTTAAAATTTCTTAAGTGCCTTGTTGGTGCTGGTTGGTTCTCACTGTATCTCCTGGGGTGTTCTCATCTTTGCAGGCATTGGATAAATCCAAATACAGGGATGCCCTCCGAGCTGTGAGGAGATATATTCCAAGGCTTGAACAAGAGCTTGAAATTCTTCGTGCACAATTTAAAAGCTCAGCTGAAAGTAATACAGAGGCTGCTGAGGCAATCCAGAACGATGACAGAGAGAATATTGAGTCTGGTAGTATCTCAAATATCCAGCTACAGAATTCATATAAAGACTGTGAGATGATGAATGATAACATTGGGTGCACAGAGGATGAGACAAATATGGACTCTGAATTGGATTCTGATTCTGGTAAGTTATCAGATATATTTGAGACTGATTCAGATACTGAGAATTTTGTAAAGGAGGAGAAACCTCTTTACTTGGACGAGTTTTGATAATTTTCCAGAGCAAAGCGATGGAGAAACGAATGATTTTGAGGACCATCTGCCACAAATGTCTCTGAAGTCAAAAACCATGGAAAAAGACGATGACTTACCTAAGCTGGATGAAGTCGACAAGATTTTTCTGCAAGCTACTTCCTTTTTAAAGAAAAAGATAAAATGAGAAATTTGCTAAAGACAATTGTAATCATTGTATTGGATATAAACAGTGTAGCTCGGGAGAAATTACAACGTAGAACAATGAAGTAACATTGTGTGACTCATTTTTAACACTGTAGATAAAAATTGAACTGTAACACTATTTGTTTTTTGTTTTTTGTTTTAGACCTTGGTATTTAAAAGTTATATTACATCACGACTAATTTGAGATGAATTAAGTGAGGTGGGGGATAAAGTTCTCCCGGAATCTTTTTTTCTTTTTAGAAAGGTTATTTGTACACAAATTTTAATGTTGTGATGGAAAAAAACAGAGAGAAAAAAGAAGTATATATAAATTGTGTAAGTAATATATATATATATATATATATATATATATATATTTAATAAAATTCAAATTTTAAATCTCATAGTGAGAAAAAAAATCAATCATTTTCTAATGGTAAAAGCAAAGTAATAAAAAATTGCATCTACTTTTTCATAGTTTCATCATAATTTTGAGGAAGAGTCAATTTTGTGTGTTATCCAAACACACTATTACTTATTACTTGAGGAAAATTAAGTTTTTTTCCTACTTAGACCAATAGATAATGGTGACACTATTACTATACAACATGATTCTAAAATTAACAATTTGGGTGTGGAAAGGAATAAAGATCATACGCTATAACTTGAATAATTTTGATAGCACTTTTGCATTGTTGCGTGTCTCTCTTTTCAAACTTAGTTTCTTTATGGAGCATGTCAACCTTATTTTTTTTAATGAAACATACAATTAAAACAAACCTCTAGAAAACTAGTACAAACAAAGTCTGCTATTAAAGCATGTAAAATAAAATCCCGGACAGTATCAAAGATACGTCATGAAAATTGGAGATCCTATCCAAATTTAGCCTATGCATCATCAACTTGATTAGCTTTTCGCAGGGTGAGTCCAAGAAATGTGGCTTGTGTACTGGGGAGTTCTAGGAATAGCCTTAATCAACTTATAGCAAGGATGAAGATGACATCAACCCTTAGATAAGACTAATAGCAGCTTTAGAATCAGATAGGACATTTATTTTACAAAAACCTCTGCTTCATGCTAATTGCAAGCCATGAAAGATACCCCAAAGCTCTCCTTCCAAAACAGAACAGGTTTCTAACTTCACTGCAACCGGCAAACATAAAGACTCCATCCTCATCTCTTATAACACATTCAATGGAATCTAGTTTGTTTTAAACTTAGTAAAATGGCTTCATGCCTAGGATAAGTTAAATCTATTAAGATGAGCATACTAGAAGCTCAAAATTGTTTACAAAGCAAATTCAGAACAAAATAATTACTGCTGCAGTTCAAAAAAATTCGATATCTTCATTTATTGGAAAATAGATATCGTATTATAAGATAAAATAGCAGGTTAGAGTTCTATAGAGTTAGGTAGTCGTGGTTGTATGGTGCAATGGTGTAATCAAACTTGTTCATTGGAAGGGGAAAGTAAAGGGATACAAGCATCTCCAGATTTCATGTAAATTAAAAAGAAAATCTAAATATAACACCCAGAATGTTAAACCAAACCAACAAAAAATTTCAGCAGCAAGAAATAAATTTATAGAACTGTGATTAGCAGACTCAACGCTACACTTCACATACAACTATTCATCAAGGATGTTTGGGTGTTCCAACCAAAAGGTTGGTCCAATAATGTCAATATGTCCTACAATAACCTTTCCATAATTTTCAGGAGACTCTCCATTCTCCTGATGAATTAGAACATTGTCTACCTTGTCCCTATAAACTGAGGATCCTTGTCGGTACATGACTGGTAATTTATTGTAGTCAATAGCCACTTCCTCAATTTTCTTTCGCAACTGAGCACCTTTTAAACTGTTCTGGGCTTCCCTTTTACTTTTTCCAGATGCAACTAACTTCCAGAAACAAGAGTTATATTGATTGTTGATGTGGCAATCCACTTGTCTCCATGAAAGGTAGTCCCGTAGAATCTCAGTAGATGGATAGCACACTGCTCGTCCATCAAAGGAAGGGGGGTACTTTAACTCACTTTGTGGGAAGAAGTTTTTCCATCTCATCACATAAGTGGATGTGAAGAAAGACACAATAGCTGAAATTATTTTATTAGCTCTCCTTTGATAAAGATTAGTGGTTTTCTTAAGAATAAAGCTATACTCGTCACTAACCCCATAGGCAAAGACTATATCCTCCCAAAACTTTTCTAAGACAGCAACAGCACACGAATTCATCAAGTTAAGAGCTCTATCATCATTTGGCTTCACAAATTCATGTATCTCAGAAAATCTGTGGAAGTGGCACCCATCTATTCGAACAACAATCCATGTACACGGCATCAATTTGCTATCAAATTCAAAGGACCTCACATACTCTGGAGTCACATTGTTAATTTCTTCAACAAAACCACCAAGCTCCTTCAAAAGAACAGTATGCTCATTCCAAAATCTCTTGCTAGCTATTTTCTTGGAATGCACCGTGACTATCTTTCTTCTGTGCCTTTTAATTGAAGCACCATTATCTGTATACTTCACAGTATCCTCAACCGTTGTCTTCAGAACACAAGACCCTTGGCGAAGTATCGGCTCTAGTGTATTGTAATTGACATTGAACTCATCAAATAAAAGATTGTTTAGATCACTTTTGTCAAAACCCTTGATGAAATCCCATGCTTCCTTCTCATTCATTCCACGTTCAACAAGACGCCAAAGGCATTGCTCATGTTGATTACTCAAATGACAAATAGTCTGCCGCCACAAAAGATAAGCTTGGAGAGCTTCTATGGACGCACAAGCTATGACCCGCCCGTGTAAGGAAGGAGGACATTGTAGTTCCTTGTGTGGAAAGAATTCATCCCATTTTCTCACAAAAACAGATGAGAAAAAAGAAGTAATGATGGATAGCACTTTGCTTGCACGCCTTTCGTAGAACTTGGAGGTCTTCTTGAAAACAAAAGTATATTCATCACTGAACCCGTATGCAAGAACTACATCTGCATACTCTTCAAGAACTTCAACAGCGCAAGAGTTCATCAATTTCAAGGCATTTGAATCATGAGGTTTATGGAGTTTACTAGCCTTGACCCAAACAAGGATGATATTGGGAAACATGGCCTCATCCTCAACTTCAAAACACTTGACATACTCATATTTGCTGTTTGCCATACTGCATGCAAAAGTTTACACATTTATTACTTTTATTAGCACACACAAGATAACAACAACAACAACAACAACAACAAACTAATCCCACTAGGAGCATACACAAGTTAACAAAGTGAAACTAATAATATACTAATTTAAAATTCTGAATCTATAACAATTGTTTTCAGATCATGAGATTATGGTAAAGCTGCATATTTAAGATGAGTGTAAACTTTGAAGTTGCAGATTATAAAATGTACTAATATAAAGCTTCTAATATAAAGCAGCAGATTATAATTGAAAGTATAATTATCAACAATTAAACATATCAGTAATAACTTATTAGATTTAAATTGAGTCATTCAGCGGATGAGATGAAAGGTATTTTACTATATTAAGGTAAAAAAATAAGCATTGGGTGGTGTCAATCAATAGGCCATACTTTGGTATTGCTTTTATCTTGCATCCTTAATAAGTAAATTTGAGCAAAGTATAATATCTGTATACAATTATGACACATAGGCTAACCATACAGACACATTCACCATGGCAGATAAATTGCTATGATCTAGAAAAAAGTGTTGCTAGTATCACAAAACACGAGGAATTCGAGCAAAAATACAGTAAATGGCCACAACGTAAAAGTTAAAACATAGGAGTAATAATCAAAGAAAACCTCTTAAAAAGCATTTAAGAAAATTAAAGAGAAAGCATTTCTATGTATCCAAACACAACATAAAAGGTGTCTTTAACCAACTAAGAAATCAATAATACACCAGCTAGAAGCTTTTCTAAACCCAAAAGGCCAAATAAATATAGAAATCAAAGTGCATAAACCCCCATTCCCCACACCTCAAACACCATCACAAAGCAAACAGCTACGCGCTTTTGGAGTGACTGAATCCTAACCATAATTGACAATAAACCAACTCTCACCCCTCTCTTTCTAATTATGTCTTAACCTCGCACACATTCTCATAAACCAGAATTGGCAATATCACACTCTCTGAAGACTGAGACCACCACACCACCAATCTATCAATTATTTCTCTCTTTCTCTTTCATGCATATTCACAAACACATGGTGCTCACCACCTAGCTCAACCAAAATCCAAGTAAAGTCAAAGTAAATACATTCAGAAACATATAAATATAATCCATATAGAAGTAAATGGTTGTTCAGGAAAAACATACAGGCCATCAATAAATCAAAATCGAAAGAAGAAGAATAATAAAAAGTGGGCAGCGAGTGACAGAGAGAAAGAGATGGAAGTTTCACGGGATTTCCAAAGTGTTCCCTTTGAGAACACGATTCTGTATTGTAAAACCAAAATAAAGGCACAGTTCAAGGTACACTTCCCAATAAATAAAAAATCGATACATTTGTAAGTGGTCATATACTCATGTTTCTTCTAATTATGAACAACAAAATACTATCATTTTTTTTTTATATACTAGATTAGGACCCGTGTCATACACGGCTATATTGTTGTATTACTTATTCTTATCAAATATTTAAGATTAATTTCCAAAATGATTAATTATTTATCAACAATTATATTTTATCTACATAATCTATTACTACTTTCTTTTATGACATGAACTTGGTAGATATTAGCTTTTAGCAACATGCTAGAACATCAAATGGAGTATTTAATGCAAATCATATTTTCATATTTTATTTTTGAGTTCACTATATTTTTAATCCTTAAATCTTTTATAATTTTTGTTTTTAGTCATCAATATTTTTTATCTATTTTTGGTTCTTCAATTTATTTATTGTTCTTACTTTTAATCCTTTTAAAAGACTAAAAAAGGATGAAAAAAAGTTAAGGAACTAAAAGAAATCAGAAACTAAAAAGATAGTTTATCATTTTTTAAGTAAATAGTTAGAGTAAAAATAACTTATATATTAAAATCAATTTATTAAAACTTTATGTAAATAATTAACATATTTATTTATGAAATTTAATTATAAATTGGTAAAATAAAA
>PYAF01002766.1:630822-642364 GCA_007407185.1 Glycine tomentella
TTTAAAAGACTAAAAGTAAGGATGGAAAAAAAGTTAAGGAACTAAAAGAAATCAGAAACTAAAAAGATAGTTTATCATTATTTTAAGTAAATAATTAGAGTAAAAGTAACTTATATATTAAAATCAATTTATTAAAACTTTATGTAAATAATTAACATATTTATTTATGAAATTTAATTATAAATTGGTAAAATAAAAAAATGTAAACTATTCAAAATAAAAACATATAAAATGATATAAAATAAAATTAAAAAAATGATATATTAAATTTTTTAATTTATAAATTTTGATAATTTGAAAAAAAAAATAACTTTTGACTAATGATATATAGAAAAAAATGTTAACATAATTAACTGAATAAAGTAAGTGTATTAGTGGTTTATTATCTTGTATATGAATAAAAGATTATAAATTCAATTCCTATTAGGACATTTTTTATTTTTACTTCATTTAATTTCTTTCCACATAAATATCATATCCACAACCTACATAATGTCTGCGTTCATCTCTCTTAAATTTAAAAGTTGGCTCTTATTTTAACTCAAAGAAAGCCAAGACACAGAATCAGAAGTACATTTTATAACTGATTTTGTTCAATTCAATTTGAATATTCCACTACATAACTGACAATTCTTAACTCTCTTAATTAGCCCAATCTCTTGTAGCTTTTGATAGAGGAAATAACAGATAAGTCGTGTATATATTTCTCTGTTTTTTATTACTTGAGATATTGATCTACATTAAACTATGATTAAGATGCAGGTTGTTCTTCATCCTTAGTTGGTTGTGGGGTCTCAAAATCAACTTTAATTTCTCAGTTGTCTCACCTACATGTGGTTTCTCCTCTTACCTCTTTTATTCTTCAACCAATGAAGTATATTTTTAGCAGGTCACATTGTATTATATATAGAAGAATTACAATATATTTGTCCAAATTCATAAAGGATTTTTTTATAGGTCACATATCTTAAAGAGACATAGACAGATCACAGAACCAATCAGGCATGAAAAAAATAGTAGAAGTAAAGAAATCAATAAAACAATTAAAAAAATTGAAAAGGATTTAGACAGACTGACAGATAGAACAATGGGAGGCGCTAAACGTACACCTTTAGGAGTAGATGCATAGTTTTAAAAACTGACTCGGTCTATGTCAATGGTCGAACTGGTGAGTCACTAATTGACCTGCATGACCCAGTCTGTAATAAAAAAATATAAAAATTTTATACTTGTCTTAAAATATTTTAAAAAAAAACATTTACATACATGATTAGATACCAAAACATTTAAAAAAATAATTGTCCAAGTTCAAACAAACAAGTAACAAAGATCACAAACATAAATAAATAGCTAAATAAATTCAAGTTCAACATAAGGGATTTTTTTCTCTTACAATTTCTCCAAATTTTACATATTGCTTGAAATAAGGGGTTTTTTGGTAGCTTGAAATTCATGGTTGTTACTGTTATTTGAAATAAGGGGAACTTCATGAACACAAAAAGTTTTCCACAGCACATTTAGGACTATACTTTTGCATTATGTTTTACATTCCAGGCCTACAAGCAGCTTAAGTATTCACGGGGAGGCATCGGCAAAATTCGCTCGGTACAGGGATAGATTTGTTTTGTTTTCAAAGAGGCTCTCTCGTGACCAGCATTTTTTAAAGTCTGCTTTTAAATCTGAATTTTCGCATTTTGGAAGCTGTGAGGTACTGTGAAATGTGAATGCTCCAATTGCTTATGAACTTTAGTAATTACTCTGTTGGATACTTCCACAATATGCACGCACACTACCAAATTAACACTATCTCACAAGCGGCCCACACTTAAGTTCTCTCGGGCAAACCAACCAAAGTACCAAACCACAAGCCCAGGCACACACAGTCACACACAATCACAAACCAAAATCTGAATTTGCCTTAAAACAATCATGTAGCAGTCTTTGCTTTGACGAGAAAGAAGAAGCAAATGCAGTTTAGAGAGGAATCGTACCTTTGGGACTCCGAACGACGGAGCTTGGACGACGGCGCAGCGAGAGAAGCTGCGAAAGGAATGAACCTAGCCGCGAGAGAACGAGGAGACGACGGACGACGGGGCTGCGAGACTGCGAAGAAAAAGACCACGCAAGGGTTAAGATTGGTTGCTTGCTGGGGCAGGGAGGCCACTCTTCATTCTTCATTTCTGCCTTGTTATCAAATAGGGAGTTTTAAATTCAACACGAATTCTTTTATTAATTAAATTATTTTATTTATATAAATGTAATACAATTTTATAGTACTGTGTCAACTTTTTAAATTATTTCTTATATATAACAACAATATAATAATATATATATTTTTAATACTTCTAAAATAAATATTAATTAGATATTTTTTTAAATGGTTAACATATATTTTAAAATTGATTTTTTTTTATGAATTTTGAAGAAAAAGAATAGAAGAATTCATTAATTATTTCTTTTTTTTTTACCATGATTAAATAATCTCCAGATTTATATGCTTGGAAACAAAAGATCATAAAATGAATGAGAATCTCATTCATATATGTTATAAGGTTTTGACATTCTTTATGAGCATATTTGAACTTTTGAGTTGATAAAAGAAATATATTTAGCTTATAATTATTCTTATAACTACTATTTAAAAAAAAAACACTTTTTAAGCTTGTGAATGTTAGTTAATAATTTTTTAAAATTATTTTTTTCATACATAAATATAATAGAATACTCTCTTTGACTTTTAGAAATCTATGATTATAAAGAAAAAATGATTATCCAAATCAGTTAGTCGTACAATTCATTCATGCTTAATGCAATATAAATAGTATACACAATAATTAAAAAAAAAATTATACTTCCAATTTTTTTAAAAATAATTGCTTATCGTAGTTGAGCTTATAAAAAATAAGGTGATTTGGGCACTCAGAAATCATACCGATGTCAGGAAGAAACATGAGTGGAAAATTAGATAATCTTCTATTGTTATTTTGTAACAATTTATCCAACTCTGAGAGGCGAAAATTTTTAACTCTTCATCTGACAACACTAAGCATGTTATTCAAATATATAGGAATTATACATTTTGTAAATTGTTGTAAACTAAGTAAACAAAACAAAAATAAATTATATAAATTACCATTATTCCGAAGAATTAGTCTTTGTCTGTGTTGAATGTCATTCACCTAAATACATACAAGTCTTTTGCCAAACAAATTCTAGTCTAAATAATTGATTTGACAAAAGTAAGGTAATGTTCTCAAATATCTTCGTGAGCTCCAATGACTTGCCTCAATAATGGCATATTTTCAATCATATATCATCTATAACAGGTTAGTGCATAACAAATATCTTTAAAGGCAGGATAAAGAACATTACTAATTGTTCTTATACAAGAATATGATTGTGGCCCTTTGAGTAATTTAGTAAAATTCTCAAATAGTACAACTCTCCACTTCCCAGAAGAATAAATGGCAATCTTCCAAATGTTGTGCTCCTTTTCCTAAGACACCACACCCTTTTCATGTTGCTTCCAAACAAATTTTGAAGGAAAAATGAGCATATAACAGTTTAATTAGTTAATTATTTTAACTAATCTGGATAAAAGAAAAACCATACATAAAAAAACACCACATAATTTGTTACAACATAATTTACATGATAATTTTTTTCAAGAAAGAAATATATCAGAACTAAGAAGGAACTTTATGGTATAATAATATTTAAATAAGGGAGTTCTGAAAAAGGATGAGAGGGTTTATGCAATTATGCTATGCATGTAAATACAAAATGGAAATTTTCAAAACAAAGGAGAGGTCATTCTAATTTTATTGAAACTTGGTCTTTACAATTTACTCAAAAAAAAAAATGACTGAAATTTTACAATTGGCAAAAATCAAATGCGGATGCAATTATACTTCTCTGATAGCTTTGTATGGCCTTCCATTAGATCTGCCGGCAACAAATAACTTTTCCTCCATACTGAAAAAGGGGGAAAACAGTTACAAATACTAGACAAATAATGGAAAGAGGGTCTCCCCAAAAGATAGCACGCAAAACTACTTACTTTTGACAATGATGCTGGTAACCAGATAATAATGTTAAATACACCTGAACAATGAGGTGTGCAAGATTAAAATCCTATACTGTCAAACCATATCTTCTCCATACACCAAAGAATGTAGCATACAGGACCAATTTCTGCCCAGAGAAAAAACTTTAGATGTAGTCATGATTAGGTAAAATCATGTCTCTTTGAAATGTTGTTACTATTCTGGCAGAGAAAATGATCTTTAAGAAATGAAGAGCAACGTTCAGCAACTACGAACAATATCTACAACAAATATCAATTTATCCAGAGGATTCTGGTGCCTCACGTGCCAAGTTTGGCGCTATCCGCGCCAGTAGTGCCCTGCAAATGAGAAATCCTCTGGATTCTGGCGCCTTACGCGCCAAAGGCAGCGCGATCCGTGCCACAACTGCTCTAGAAACATGATCTTCACTGGATCCTGGCACCATCCGCGTGAAGACGGCGCGAGTCGCGCCAGAAGTGTTCTCCAACTACCTATGGAAATTGGTGCTATCCGCGCCATAAACCACGCGAGTCGTGCCACACTTAAAAGCACCAGCGCGATCAGCGCTAGAGTTAGTGCGATCCGCACGAGACACAGATTCTGCAGTAAAATTCAGTCTGCTAAGGGAAAAGGGAGATTCACTCCCCCAAGTATAAATAGCAGAACCCACTTCTGTTTGAAGGACTTTTGCACGAAAATACTGAGATTGAAGGTGATTTTGAGAGCTTGGAGGTGCTTAGCTAGGGCTTGGAGATTTTGGGTGCAAGAGGGATTCTCTCCTTCTTCTTCTTCTTCTCCTTGCTTGTTCTTCAACTGGGCATGCTTCTTTTTGGGTTACCAAGGCCAGCCATGAATAGGTTTGGCTAGTTCATATTTGTAGCTAGGGCCATGCACTTGATGTAAACTTTCATTGGAATGTATTGAATGCTATTATTCTTTTATCAAAAGTTATTTTACTTCACTTTGCGTGAATGGGTTACATCTCTTATTAGACTTGATCATTCTAATGAAGGATTAAGAGCTAGGGTTCACAATAGGAATATTGGGTTCTAGTCTTGGAACTAAGTGAATTAACTTGTTTTACATTATCTAGGGATAGGAATGTATGTTTGTAGCTTATTCAAGGTGGTTGCTTAATGCTTAATCCTAGGAAAGTTGCTAAGGGATTAGGACTTTTAAGTGGGTTAAAGGGTTATTTTCACAAAGGAATTTGGGAATAACTAATATGTTGATGAAACATAATCGCTGAGTAACTTGGATAATCAAATATAGTAAACAATACGAATTCATTGGTAGAAATCATCGAGTGTGGGTGCACTGACTACTCTTTTTCTCATATTGTCACAATCTTAGCTTCATTGTTTATAATCAATAGTTACGTTTTAATTCTTGTCCTTACTTTTACTCATTAAAACACACAAACCACACTTTTACTCAACATTTGTTTGTCCAATTTTTAGATATAAATTATGATACAATTGGTGCACTTATCCTCGTGGGAACGGTATCTTATTTTATCACTTTATTACTTGAAATGAACGGTATACTTGCCGAAATCGCAACCGTCTTAATTGTCCATAATCTTTTTGGGAAAATTTCTTCTACTAATGCTTCACTTGCAGAACCAGTATTGTGTCTGAAAATTTTCATTTGTAATCCTTGAATGTGTGTATGCAATCTCTCATGCTCATTCTACCGGTCTGTTTCACAAAACAAAAGAAAATATTTTCCAAAGTTTGCACCCTTACATAATTTTATTTAAAATTTCTTAAGTGCCTTGTTGGTGTTGGTTGGTTCTCACTGTATCTCCTAGGGTGTTCTCATCTTTGCAGGCATCAGATAAATCCAAATACAGGGATGCCCTCTGAGCTGTGAGGAGATATATTCCAAGGCTTGAACAAGAGCTTGAAATTTTTCGTGCACAATTTAAAAGCTCAGCTGAAAGTAATACAGATGCTGCTGAGACAATCCAGAACGATGACAGAGAGAATATTGAGTCTGGTAGTATCTCAAATTTCCAGCTACAGAATTCATATAAAGACTGTGGGATGATGAATGATAATATTGGGTGCACAGAGGATGAGACAAATATAGACTCTGAATTGGATTCTGATTCTGATAAGTTATCAGATATATTTGAGACTGATTCAGATACTGAGAATTTTGTAAAGGAGGAGAAACCTCTTTACTTGGACAAGTTTGATAATTTTCCAGAGCAAAGCGATGGAGAAACGAATGATTTTGAGGAGCATCTGCTACAAATGTCTCTGAAGTCAAAAAGACGATGACTTACCTAAGCTAGATGAAGTTGACAAGATTTTTCTGCAAGCTACTTCCTTTTTAAAGAAAAAGATAAAATGAGAAATTTGCTAAAGACAAGTGTAATCATTGTAATGGATATAAATAGTGTAGCTCGGGAGAAATTACAACGTAGAACAATGAAGTAACATTGTGTGACTCATTTTTAACACTGTAGATAAAAATTGAACTGTAACACTATTTGTCTTTTGTTTTAGACCTTGATATTTAAAAGTTATATTAGATCACGACTAATTTGACATGAATTAAGTGAGGTGGGGGATAAAGTTCTCCCGACATCTTTTTTTTTTTTTTAGAAAGGTTATTTGCACAATTGCACACAAATTTTAATGTTGTGATGGAAAGAAACAGAGAGAAAAAAGAAGTATAATATAAATTGTGTAAGTAATATAAATATATATATATATTTTTTTAAAATAAATTCAAATTTTAAATCTCATAGTGAGAAAAAAATCAATTATTTTCTAATGGTAAAAGCAAAGTAATAAATAATTGCATCTACTTTTTCATAGTTTCATCATAATTTTGAGGAAGACTCAATTTTGTGTGTTATCCAAACACACTATTACTTATTACTTGAGGAAAATTAAGTTTTTTTCCTACTTAGACCAATAGATATTGGTGACACTATTACTATACAACATGTTTCGAAAATTAACAATTTGGGTGGGGAAAGGAATAAAGATCATACGCTATAACTTGAATAATTTTGATAGCACTTTTGCATTGTTGCGTGTCTCTCTCTTCAAACTTAGTTTCTTGATGGAGCATGTCAACCTTATTTTTTAATGAAACATACAATTAAAACAAACCTCTAGAAAACTAGTACAAACAAAGGCTGCTATTAAAGCATGCAAAATAAAATCCCGGACATGCAGTATCAAAGATACGACATGAAAATTGGAGATCCAGTCCAAATTTAGCCTATGCATCATCAACTTGATTAGCTTTTCGCAGGATGAGTCCAAGAAATGTGGCTTGTGTACTGGGGAGTTCTAGGAATAGCCTTAATCAAATTATAGCAAGGATGAAGATGACATCAACCACCCTTAGATAAGAGACTAATAGCAGCTTTAGAATCAGATAGGACATTTATTTTACAAAAACCTCTGCTTCATGCTAATTGCAAGCCATGAAAGATACCCCAAAGCTCTCCTTCCAAAACAGAACAGGTTCCTAACTTCACTGCAACGGCAAATATAAAGGCTCCATCCTCATCTCTTATAACACATTCAATGGAATCTAGTTTGTTTTAAACTTAGTAAAATAGCTTCATGCCTAGGATAAGTTAAATCTCTTAAGATGAGCATGCATACTAGAAGCTCAAAATTGTTTACAAAGAAAATTCAGAACAAAATAATTACTGCTGCAGTTCAAAAAAATTCGATATCTTCATTTATTGGAAAATAGATATTGTATTATAAGATAAAATAGCAGGTTAGAATTCTATAGAGTTAGGTAGTCGTGGTTGTATGGTGCAATGGTGTAATCAAACTTGTTCATTGGAAGGGGAAAGTAAAGGGATACAAGCATCTCCAGATTTCATGTAAATTAAAAAGAAAATCTAAATATAACACCCAGAATGTTAAACCAAACCAACAAAAAATTTCAGCCGCAAGAAATAAATTTATAAAACTGTGATTAGCAGACTCAATGCTACACTTCACATACAACTATTCATCAAGGATGTTTGGGTGTTCCAACCAAAAGGTTGGTCCAATAACGTCAATATTTCCTACAATAACCTTTCCATAATTTTCAGGAGACTCTCCATTCTCCTGATGAATTAGAACATTGTCTACCTTGTCCCTATAAACTGAGGATCCTTGTCGGTACATGACTGGTAATTTATTGTAGTCAATAGCCAATTCCTC
Source organism: Glycine tomentella (assembly GCA_007407185.1). Lineage (NCBI taxonomy): Eukaryota > Viridiplantae > Streptophyta > Magnoliopsida > Fabales > Fabaceae > Glycine > Glycine tomentella. The sequence goes on from PYAF01002766.1 coordinate 639,083, forward strand.
AATTTTCTTTCGCAACTGAGCACCTTTTAAACTGTCTTGGGCTTCCCTTTTGCTTTTTCCAGATGCAACTAACTTCCAGAAACAAGAGTTATATTGATTTTTGATGTGGCAATCCACTTGTCTCCATGAAAGGTAGTCCCGTAGAGTCTCAGTAGATGGATAGCACACTGCTCGTCCATCAAAGGAAAGGGGGTACTTTAACTCACTTTGTGGGAAGAAGTTTTTCCATCTCATCACATAAGTGGATGTGAAGAAAGACACAATAGCTGAAATTATTTTATTAGCTCTCCTTTGATAAAGATTAGTGGTTTTCTTAAGAATAAAGCTATACTCGTCACTAACCCCATAGGCAAAGACTATATCCTCCCAAAACGTTTCTAAGACAGCAACAGCACACGAATTCATCAAGTTAAGAGCTCTATCATCATTTGGCTTCACAAATTCATGTATCTCAGAAAATCTGTGGAAGTGGCACCCATCTATTCGAACTACAATCCATGTACACGGCATCAATTTGCTATCAAATTCAACGGACCTCGCATACTCTGGAGTCACATTGTTAATTTCTTCAACAAAACCACCAAGCTCCTTCAAAAGAACTGTAAGAGTATTATTTCTGTAATGTTGTGTGTCAAGAATGATCACACTAAGCCTCTATTTATAATCAAAGGAGTAATTACAAAAGGAATTAAATCCCTAAAAATCAGCTAGAGAGATATATTCCATATTCCTAGTTTCCCTATTTACATTAAATCAAATCATATCATTAACACTTCCCCTCAAGCTGAAGCATATATGTCATATGTACCCAGCTTGTTACAAATATAATCAACGCGAGACCCTTTGAGAGATTTAGTGAACATATCTGCCAGTTGTTCATTGGAGTTGACAAAGTCAGTGGTGATTTCTCCCGAAAGCACTTTCTCTCTCACAAAATGACAGTCAATCTCTATGTGTTTAGTTCGCTCATGAAAGACCGGATTAGATGCAATGTGAAGGGCAGCTTGATTGTCACAGATGAGCTTAGTGTCCCGAGTGTCTCCGAAGTGTAATTGTTGGAGAAGTTGTCGAAACCATATAACTTCGCATGTAGCAGCTACCATGGCGCGATACTCAGCTTCAGCGCTAGATCTAGCAACGGTATTCTGTTTCTTGCTTCTCCATGAGGTCAAGTTTCCTCCAATGAGAACACAATAGCCAGAAGTGGATTTCCTGTCTGATGGTGATCCTGCCCAATCAGCATCCGAGTAACAGACAATTTTCGCATTACCTTTGTCTTCATATAGGAGTTCGCGACCAGGTGCATTCTTGATGTATCTAAGAATACGCATGACAGCATCCAAATGGCTATCACAAGGAGCATTGAGGAATTGACTTACCACGCTTACTGCAAATGAGATGTCTGGCCTGATGACAGTAAGATAATTAAGTCTACCAACAAGTCGACGATATCTTCCCGTGGCTCCCCCTGACCCAGAAGAAGCTTGACATTCGGGTCCATAGGAGTATCACTAGGACGACAGTCAAGCATACCAGTCTCGGTGAGAATGTCCAGAGCATATTTCCTCTGGGAAAGAGCAATGCCAGAGGCGGATTGAGCAACCTCAATGCCGAGAAAATATTTGAGCGGACCCAAATCCTTAGTTTGAAACTGACTGTAAAGGTGAGACTTGAGTCGGCGGATACCATCAGAGTCATCACCAGTGATAACGATGTCATCCACATAGACAACTAAATAAATACACAGTCTAGAGGAAGAGTGGAGTGAGAAAACAGAGTGGTCAGCCTCAGAATGGGTCATACCAAACTATAGTAAAGCGGAGTTGAAGCGACTAAACCAGGCACGGGGGGATTGCTTCAAGCCATAAAGAGAGCGGCGAAGGCGACAGACCAGAGGGGCACCACCAGAAACACTGAAACCGGGGGGCTGGTCCATGTAAACCTCTTCTTGCAACTCACCATGCAGGAAGACATTTTTAATGTCCAGCTGGTGAAGTGGCCAATGGCGGATGGCAGCCATTGCAAGGAAAAGACGAACAAAAGTGATCTTTGCCACGGGAGAAAAGGTGTCGCCATAGTCGAGGCCAAAGATCTGAGTATAGCCCTTAGCCACCAAGCGAGCTTTGAAGCGATCAATATTGCCATCTGGTCCAACCTTCACTGTATAAACCCAGCGACAACCGACTGTAGTTTTGTCAGGAGGCAAGGGAACTAGCTCCCAGGTACCACTTGCTTCTAAAGCACCCATTTCATCCAACATCGCCTGTTGCCAACGGGGATCACTCATGGCTTCACCTGTAGACTTAGGGATAGACACAGAATCCAAAGAGGTAATAAAAGAAAAATAGGAAGGAGACAAACGATCATAATGAAGAACACAAGCATATAGAGGATTAGGATTGCGGGAGGATCGAATACCTTTGCGAAGGGCAAGAGGAAGTTCAGACTCAGGCTGCGGTGGTGGATGAGCGTTTGGAGTAGGAGATGATGTTGGGGGACCAATAGGTGGAAGCACCGGTGGTCTGCGCTGATAAGTAACAAGCGGGGGTGGGGCAGGGATGACTACTGGAGCTGGAACAACAGGTGGAACATGCAGATCCAGAGGAGCAGTGGGAGTAGAGAAGAAAGGGGTAGACTCAAAGAAAGTGACATCAGCAGAAACAATATACCGTTGAAGTTGAGGACAGAAACAACGGTATCCTTTCTGAAGACGAGAGTAACCCAGAAAAATACATTTAAGAGACTTGGCAGAAAGTTTGTCTTTACCTGGAGTAAGGTCATGAACAAAACAAGTGCAACCAAAGACACGGAGAGGAACAGGATAGATGTTCTGTTGAGGATATAGAAGGGAGTACGGAGTCTGATTGTTGAGGACGGACGAGGGCATGCGGTTTATGAGATAGCAGGCAGTAAGAAGCGCATCACCCCAGAAGCGGAGAGGGACATTATAGTGAAGTAGGAGGGTGCGAGCTGTTTCAACTAGGTGACGATTTTTTCGTTCAGCCACACCATTCTGTTGTGGTGTGTGAGCACATGTTGTCTGATGAATAATTTCATGTGAGGTAAGAAATGACTGAAAGTGAGAGGATAAATATTTCCTAGCATTATCAGTGCGTAAGGTTTTAATAGGCGTCCCAAAATGATTATTAATTTCATTAAAAAAGGCTTGAAAAACAGAGAAAACATCAGAGCGATTTTTAATTAAGAACACCCAAGTGCAACGGGAAAAATCATCAATAAATGTCACAAAATAGTAAAAGCCTAAAGATGAACAGACTCGAC
>PYAF01002766.1:651985-698790 GCA_007407185.1 Glycine tomentella
ATATATTTATAGTTATGTAATAATTGTTTAATTTTGTTATTCAAACAACACTATTAATATACTTTTTTAGTTCTAACTTGTATGTCATTTTAAGTCATTAAGGGATAAGCATTTGGTCTATCTTTTCTAAATTACGAGAAAATAAATTAAAATATTTTTAATAAAAATTAAACAAAAAATATGATAAATTAGAATATAAAAATGTAATTAAAAAAAATCATAACCGAAAGTGAGAAAATAAGAATGAAGGAACTAATTGAAGAAAAAAAAAACAAAAGATCAAACGAATCTTTTTTAAAACAAACCAACAAAAATATGATAAATTAAAAAAATTAAATATAATTAAACCAATAAAAAAATCATATAAGTACAACTACCATTTTCTGCATTATAAACATGGGACGGTAGATTTTGTTGCGAAGTGCAAGCTATCCATTGAATTGGCATATCTCAACATCGACTACTTATTTGTCAGAAAAAAAGTCGCTATATGACAGATAAGTGATGTACATACACGTCGATATACTTCTAGTAATATTGTTTGTACATTAAAGGATTGACAGGTGTCTCATTGACAGGTGTCTCAATTATTTCTACTCAGAATCATTTTAAAAATGTTTGAATTGATTTTAAAACGGTATTTTATAAATTTTAGATAATTGTTCAGTCTTTTATAATCAGAAATGTCCAACAAGGATGTTGATAATTTTATGTTGGATCAAACTCTTTTCTAATATATTTATGAGAAAAAATTACCTTCAGAAGAACGAGAATGGGGTAATGTATATGCACAGTGTGAATTGAAATAAGAGAGAACAAGAATATGTGTCTCTTTTCCTCTGAAAATACCCATAATTTATACTGCAATTACCTTATGGTCAGTTGTAAACTTCCACTATAATCATGGCCACGATCTCTCAACATCTAGCTTCATGATCTTTGTTGTTCTTGAGGCACACGTTCTAACTTTTAGTTATGTTGAATTAGTCCACTACTCAAACCTTACTGGGTCTTTTCACTGAGCCCATTTGTGGAATCCGTAACAATTGTCCCCCAGCTCGGTTGTCGGGGTGTCCAGGCATCCGGGATGTACTAACTTGCCATCTCCTTCAATCACCTACACCTTATATATGACTATTGTTTTTCATGTACCGAGATGTTTTTTATAATATCACCCCGACCACCATTAGTCGGGTTCCACATCTGCGGGCTCGTTTGATCGATTCCTTTTCACATGGCTAGAATAAGGAAAGTCTCTGTAATAAGTTGTCATTATGTCTTGTCCATAATTATAACGTGCAGTCTGCGCATTTAAACACGCCGTCGTTTTATCTCACGCTTTAACCATGACATTTAAATGTACATGTCCTTTTTTGCCCCCAACTATTGGATGGATTTTACTCCTTTGCCCCTAAGCGACTCTTAATTTGTGCCAGCTGTACCGCTATGTCGTTTCACACTTCTGGCGGTTACACTTTCTCCTTTATTTTTTTGAATTCTTACTCATTTGGCCTACTCCTGACCTAACACAAGCAATATGCCCTCATTTTTCTCTGCCAACCTTCTCTGCATTTGCATGTTGTTCATCACCTTCTATCTCCCAAATATTCAAGACTCTTGTCACACCAAGTATCTTCGTTGCCATAAACTTCCTTTTATATATTTTCGGTAGAATTTTATTTTCCTTGTTGTTCTGTTTGTACACCATCTTCCTCTTCATTTGGTGTCTTGCTGTTTCTGGGTTTTTATTCTTGAGTCTTGGGTCGCTTCCTTCATTTATCATTCATGCAGTTTCATTGCATCCTTTACATGAAATTCTATTTCACTTTTTCTCTACAATGAAACTCACTAATGAAGAAGACGCGCGTTTACGAAAAACAGTCACCCCCAAAGTTGGATGGTGGCTCTTTGGGGCTTTGTTAAGCACAAGGAGCATTTTATTTTTTTTTAATTACCGTTTGGGGGTAGTTTTCAAATTATTTCTAAAAAGGGGTAAGTCGTAACATCTGTTACGACTTCTCAGTCATAATTTTATTTTTTTAATTTTTTAATTTGAAGTCGTAAAATTTTTTACGATTTCAGTGTAATTTATTTTGTAATTTAAGCGTAAATCTTTTTTCACAGGAGTCGAAAATATATTTACGATTTCGAAATCGTAAATATTTTTATGACTTGGAAGTCGTAACTATATTTACTTCTCAAGTTTTATTTTATTTTTTTTTACTATTTTTTTATTTTTTAATATTTATGTTGGAAGTCGTAAACTTATTTACGACTTCCAACATTAAATAAATATTAAAAAATAATAAAGCAGTAAAAATTAAAAAAAAAACTAAAACTTGAGAAGTCGTAAATATATTTCCGACTCCTATGGAAAAAATTTTACGCGTAAATTACAAAAAAAATTATACTGAAATCGTAAAAAATTTACGACTTCAAATTAAAAAATTAAAAAAATAAAATTCTGACTGAGAAGTCATAATAGATGTTACGACTTACCCATTTTTAGTAATTAATTTGAAAATTACCCCCAAATAGTAATTAAAAAAATAAAATACCCCTTATACGTAACAAAGCTGGCTCTTTGGTATACCTCTTTCAGAAGAAGACACAGAAAAAGATCTCTTGCGTGGCTATTCTGGTGGTTCTTCTACTACCAAGAAAACCAAAGTTTATGATTCTGTTACCAAAAGCGCTAATGTTTCTGGGCATGATGTTCCTCTGGTATCAGAACATCCTGCTATCGAAAACGCTATTACTTCTGAGTCTCATGTCCCTTCGCTACCAAAACCAAATAAACCCAAATCTAGGTTTAGGGATTCTTTTGGCAACCCTTCAATTTCAACTGAGTCCGGCACCACCAAACTCAATCTTCATCTCCCAAACAACAAAGTACTTCCCTAGACGATTCCTTTGAAACCCAGTTCGAACCGTGTTTTGATTGTGTCATTGAAAGTTCTTTTCATTTAAACTTTGGGTTCGACTCGATGGCCGACTCGATACTTGGATCATGCTGGCACAACCCGGTTCTTGTACCAAAAGCAAAACCTCAACATATTAATTCTCCTACCCTTCCTTCAAGTGGGGGAAAGTCTGACAACATCATCCTCACCTCGGATGATGATTCTCCACCTCACTCAATCGATATGTCTTCAGGTATGTCGTCGCTTTACTAACTATGACTTTTTAGTCGTAGGTAATTATGGACCCATCTTCATCAGAATTAGTTGCTGAATCACAATCCGCCGTGTCACAGTCTAACCTTCCTTCTTCAATCCTAATTAACAAATTTCCATGGGTCACACAAGAGGTCTTAAATACATTTTCTAGTTTAGACCCGGGTAGCATTGTTGCCCTCCCAGTTGGGAATCAGGACGACTTTTGTGTCCGTGCCCCCAACCCGGACGAACCCATCTGTTCCTTCCGGGACAGGAATGAACCCAATTTCTTCTTTTTCTATAAAGACATAATTACCCGCTTAGGTATTCGCTTTCCTTTTTCAGATTTTCAAATGCAAATCTTTAACCATTTAAGTCTAGCCCCCTCACAACTTCATCCCAACAGCCGGGGCTTCGTCCATTGCTTTGAACTGTTCTGTCAGCAATTAGGAATTCGTTGTACCATTCGTCTCTTCTTTTATTAATTTACCATGCATACTGCTAGGACAGGTAGAGAGCCTCCCAACAAAAAGGGATGGACTTTCGTCCGGGGTCACTCGGATCGAAAACTCTCTACCGTTTATTCAGAGTCATTCAAACACTTCAAAGACAAATACTTCAAGGTTATTGCCGAACTCGGTAAACAACCTTACTTCCTTTCATCTCCAGAGTCACGGGACGTAGAGCGCAAGTTTCCACTCTATTGGTCTCATGCCCATCATGACCTTCCGTCTTCCTCTTACCGTTTCAAAGAAATGGACTTGTCAAATTCCGACGCTTTGTCAGTGGCTCGGATTGAGGAATACCGAGACACTCACGGATTGCTAAACATTGTTTCATTCCTTCGCGGTTATCATTCCAAGCCCCCCTCCGGATTGAGTACGGACATGTCTGATTTTGATTTGTGATGTATTGTTTTATCTGCTCTTAACTAGTTTATTTCCATTTGCAGCTGATACTATGGGACCACAGCCGCCACCCTCCGCTAAGTCAAAACAGACGGCTTCTACCGCGGTCCCAGTGACGACGACCCCGGCCTCAAACTCTCCTACTCCAACCAAGGTGATTCCCCCCACCCCTGCTGCTAAGTTGGGGAAAACAACGGGGAAGAAAACTCCCTCCACCACGGCGGCCGAACAACCCCAGCCCCCAAAACAGGGACAACTTGCTTACCTCAACATTTTGGAAAAGAGGAAAAAGCGTAAGGTTGTCCAACCGGCTCAGGTGAAGACGGCCCCCACCAACAAGGACATTACAGCCTCTTCTCCATTGAGAATTTCTGCTGCCGAGGTGCCACCTCTCTTACTGGTATCTGCTCCCCCTCCTTCCACCGATGCTTCTGGGTCTTTGCCGGGACACCTTTGGGAAAGGGGGGTTACAGATGACCTGTCCCACATTGTCCGGGCTCCCAAACGCTTCTCTGATGCCAACATCCTTTCAAATGAGGACCACGAAGAGCTCGTCCTCATTGAAGAAAATGCCTTCAAATGTGTTGGGCTACTGTAGAGTTTGGCAACTCTGAAAACCCGGTATGCCAAAATATCTGACAAGCTCCAGGCCTCACGAGAGGAGACCCAAAAGACACAGGAGGAGCTCCTTGTGGCACAGGGTTCTATCGCCTCCCTTCGCCTAGAGCTCCAATCCGCGCTGGATGCTGCTGAACATGCATAGTCGGCTTTGGAAACAACTCGGAAGAAGAACGCCATGACAACTTTGCACTTCAATGATATGAAAACTATGTTAGAAAAATCATAGTTGGAGTGCAAAGAAACCTTATCCAAGCTGCTCCAAACCAAATCACAGTTGCCAACAGCTGAGGAGTAGTGCATAACAAACATCTTTAAAGGCAGGATAAAGAACATTACTAATTGTTCTTATACAAGGATATGATTGTGGTTGAGTAATTTAGTAAAATTCTCAAATGTACAACTCTCCACTTCCCAGAAGAATAAATTGCAATCTTCCAAATGTTGTGCTCCTTTTCCTAAGACACCACACCCTTTCATGTTGCTTCCAAACAAATTTTGAAGGAAAATGAGCATACAACAGTTTAATTAGTTAATTATTTTAACTAATCTGGATAAAAGAAAAACCATACATAAAAAACACCACATAATTTGTTACAACATAATTTACATGATAATTTTGTTCAAGAAAGAAATATATCAGAACTTAGAAGGAACTTTATGATATAATAATATTTAAATAAGGGAGTTCTGCGTAATTCTGAAAAAAGGATGAGAGGGTTTAGTCAATTATGCTATGCATGTAAATAAAAAATGGAAATTTTCAAAACAAAGGAGAGGTCATTCTAATTTTATTGAAACTTGGTCTTTACAATTTACTCAAAAAGAATGACTGAAATTTTACAATTGGCAAAAATCAAATGCGGATGCAATTATACTTCTCTGATAGCTTTGTATGGCTTTCCATTAGATCTGCCGGCAACAAATAACTTTTACTCCATACTGAAAAAAGGGGGGAAAACAGTCACAAATACTAGACATAAATAATGGAAAGAGGGTCTCCCCAAAAGATAGCACGCAAAATTACTTACCTGAACAATGAGGTGTGCAAGATTAAAATCCTATACTGTCAAACCATATCTTCTCCATACACCAAAGAATGTAGCATACAGGACCAATTTCTGCCCAGAAAAAAAAAAAAAAACTTTTCCTTCTATCCTCATTCCTCGTATATACTAAATTACTTTTGTCCTTGAAATGAAGAAAAAGAGGACAAAGCAGTTCATGTAGTTCCAAAGAGGTTTCAACAATCCAATTCCCATTACTGATCTTCAAGAATACTCGTAGTAAAAGTCAAAACTTGTTACCATCCCAGAATCCTGCAACATATCAGAGAGATATAGTCATGATTAGGTAAAATCATGTCTCTTTGAAATGTTGTTACTATTCTGGAAGAGAAAATGATCTATAAGAAATGAAGAGCAACATTCAGCAACTACGAACAATATATACAACAAATATCAATTTATCCTATTTTCATTTTTCAGATATCCCCATATATTTTGCTTCATTTTATGGAGAACTATTCAAACTACCAAACCATATTACAAGATTATTATAGAAATTACCAATAGTAATTCTAAATACTGTGATTGAAATGCTCCGACCATAGCCTCAGGCCTCAGCCATGTAGCCAATAAAAAGGCAAACAACCAGCTCCAGAGGAAAGCCAGACTAGGTAAGCCTCCAATCATGCTTTTATACCTTATGTAGGCTCCAACCATAATTAACCCCATCTACTCATTTGTATAATGAACTCCTTCAAATGCACATGAGAGTACCAACATCCATGCTTGCAAACCACGAGAAGCATCCCTTTTCACCATTACTTCTAGCCTGCCAACAGCCTGCTTTGAAACTCCACAATTCAGCAAAATGTTTGCAAGAGCTCTGAATGTAAAATCATCTGGTTGAACACCAGATTTTATCATTTCCTTGAATGTCTCTGTAGCTTCCCTTAGCCTCCTATCCATAGAATACAAGCCAAGCACATTATTATAACTCAATATATCAGTCAAGAATCCTAGTCTTCTCATCTGTGTTGCAATTTGAATGGCTTCGTCCAATCTTCCAATTTTCTTATACATACATAGCATCATTGCATATGAAAACTCATTTGCAACTTCATTCTTCATCAAGCTCTCAAATATCTCTTTTGCTTGTTCAACCATAAGTCGCTCAGTATAAAGATCAATCATACAATTAGAGGAAAATAAAGAAGGACCTTCATCTGATAATTGAATCAACTTGTATGTTTCTTGTGCTTCTTTCAGGTAGCCTACTTTAGTATACAACTTTATCAAAGAGTTATATATAGCTGGATTCCCTGGCAGTCCTGCCTTTCTCATTTCGTTAACATAATTGATGGCTTCTTTAACGCATCCAGCGTCAGCAAAAGTGTTGATAAAAACACCATAAATAATGACATCAGGCTGGACGGCATATCCAAGCATTTCCTTGTATAATTCTTCTGCCATTTCAAATTGGCCTAACTTTGTGAAGCTTGATATCACAACACAGTATGGGACACAGTCACTCACAAGTCCTGCCTCCTGCATTTTTTTAAGATAAGATTTGGCAATGTGTGGCTTGTCAGCACTCGCCAAAATATGAATGAGAGAACTGTAGCTACATTTGTCTGCAACAACACCAAATTTTTTCATACTATCAAACAATTGACATGCTTTATCATAGCATTTTCCTATCCCATAAGCCTTAATCATCACATTAAACTCAAGGACAGTGAGCTTCTTCTTTTCTTTGCAGCAAATAAAGACTTTCTCGGCTTCTAAAGTATACCCCCGCTCTCCATATGCATCAATATTGGCAGAATAACAATCAGAACTGATATTTCCAGCCAGGTGAAACCTCCTGAACCACAACCACGACTGCTCAAGCATACCTGATTCTACATACATTCTAGTCAACGCAGATTGGGTAAATTCGTCAATCTCAAGATCCCTTTCGTCCATCTCCCATATGAGCTTTTCCGCTTCTTGAACCATATTCCTTGTCGAGTATGCATACAAGAGGGTACGGTAACTCACAACGTCTGGCTCAAGGAAGGCCTCTTTCATCCTTGCAAAATATTGAGCTGCCAAGTTGACCTTATTATTCTTGATATTAAGAGAAATGAGGATGTTATATGTCCAAGTGTCGGGTACACACCGAAACTCTCCCATTTTCTGGAACAGAAAACAAGCTTGTCGTAACCGTCCACAGTTTCCATACAAGTGAATCATTGTATTGAGTGTAACTGTATTCAGGGCTCTGCCTTGTCTGATGATCCTAGCAAAAGTTTCACATGCTGCGCGAAATTGACCACCCTTCCCGTATGTGTCAATCAAGGTAGCATATGTATGAGAGCTTAAACAAACATTGGTATGTGATACTACTTTATCATCCACACCTAATCTAAAAGGTGCACCTCTTATCCATCTCCTGAAAAACTCTTCAGCTTTTCGAAACTCTCTGGCCCTCTTGTACAAGAGAACAACAATCCCCATGGTGACCTCATCAGGCTCCATTCCTTGACTCTGCATCCTCTGAAGCCAAGCAAGTGCTTCCTCTTTGAGTCCACCTTTGCTATAAGCATCAATCAAGGTCCCATAAGTGGAATTCACAGGGGCAACCCCTTTCGCATTCATTTCGGTCCACAAACTCTCCACGAGGTCCCACTTGCGCGCTCTTCCGAGGGTGCAAAGCATTATGTTGTAGTGAATGACGTTCAAGTCGTAACGACCCTTGTTCTTGAACCACTCGAAAATTTGCAGAGCCCTCTGCCAAGAGACCTGGGCCTTCAGAATGACACTGATTTCCCTGTCGGAGAGAGTCCCCTCTTCCCATTGTCTGAGAGCGTTATCCAAATCGTGAGTGGTGTTGAGAGCGCGCAGAACTGCGGGAATGCTTCCACAGTGAGAGACCCATTTCGTCGAACACGTGGAGGGCACCTTGTTTTTCTCCAAATTGAGCTTCTTTGGTCGATGTTCATTCGGAGAATGGGGCAGAGGCAGTGCGTGGCTGGTTTTGTTGGGAACGGAGAGAGAGGTTTCGAGTGTGTTGGTGAAAGTGAAACCCAAAAGTTGAAGCTTCACAAGCATTTGAACTGGACGACGATAGGAATTCGCTCTGCGCTTTCGAATCGGATTATCGTTATCTTCTGTTATGGGCACGGTTGGGCTTCCTTGCTAAGAAAGTCTTTTGGGGCCTTGGGCTTTCTCCTTTTTTTTTATGTTATAAAAATATATTTATTTTTAAATAAAAGTAAGAAATTATTTGCCTCCCATTCTCAGACCGTCAATAGAAATTCAGTAATTTTATCTTACTTTCTTCCTTTCTGTTTCCTTTAATTCTATTCTCTCACCTAAACAAACAGAAAATAAGTGTTTTTGGTTTTATTCTTCAATCGCACTTAAAATTTTACCTAAGTACTTAATGCTAGCCTCCAATGCAAGTCTACAATTATTTTGGAATCCCCTTTATATAATGGAACTGTATTAGTAGTTATTAGTGGCAATGATAGTTAACAGAGGGAATACTGTTATTGTATTAATCAAAATTTATTATGATAATAGATAATGTATTATACTAATATAATTTGATCTCTATTTCCTTTCTCTTTTTCTATATTAAATTATCAAAATATTTTTTTTCTTGTAGTGAATTGATTCTTCAGGTGGGCTAGAGCCAATCCTTTTTGGTTATATGAATTTTTTTTAGAGTAAATTATACAAACATCTCTCAAAGTTTAACAAAATTATACAAGTGATAAATCATAATTTAAGTGATATTTTATGTGATTTTCGTGCTATTTCATGTATTTTATTGTCAGAACTCACATTTGGATATTAAATTTTACCTTGCAAAAATATATTCGCTCAATCAAGTGAAAAAGTTGAAAAATACATAATTTTACCAAGATCTGATGTTAATTTCACTAGATAACAGATGCGGTACATTGACCACAATCGTGGTCAACCAAGAAGGTCATGGTTAATCATGAAGACCTTTGTCATTTCACAACATCTCAAGCTTCAATACTAGTATTTCGTTAACAACAATGGTGGATATCACCATGACCGTAGTGAGCTTAACTAAAGAAACTATTTTTAGGCGTCTAATTAAAATGATTATCTTTAGGAATCTAATCATAATATTTATTTATGGTTCACCTAATTATGCTATATTTTATTCATACATATCTTTTCTTTGAAATTGTTGTATGTCTTTAATTTTATTTTCTAAATACAAACACAAATAATTTCCAACTCAAGATAAAACTCAATTATTTATTTTATGTGATTTAGATTATTTAGGAACACAACTAGTCTCTAGGATACCATTGTTGCTACCAAGAAGGATACTCTTGCTCTTAGCGAGTACATATTTTAGGCATCAAGTTTCTACTGGTTGTGAAGTTCTCGAATAATGTAATTTGTGTAAATTAAATAAATAAAAATTGTTCATATTTATTTTTTTATTCTATTTTATTTTGTTCTATTTTTATTAGTTTAAATTCTGAATTTTTATTGCAATTTATTTTGTTTTTCCTTTTTCTGCCAGTTGGGTTTTAATCATTTTTCTTTGTTAGATCGTATATGCTAACTCGATCTCATATGGGTGAAATTGCTAAGTGTGATCCTGAGATCCAAAAAGCTTGTAGTAGGAACAATGTTGAAACAAGGAGAAGAAAAATGGCCACAGTGGGAGAGAACAAGAACGCACCTTGCAAGATTGCCTCACCCTTTGTGTGGGAATCACTATAGCCATACAACTCCAAAATCCCCAATCTGGGAGATCAAAATTGGGAGGTGAGGCATGAACTGATTATAACATGATTGAGAGGATACAGTTCTATGGTCTATCGTTAAAAGATCCTGTGTTCCATGTGAGGATGTTCCTGAGACTCACATAGACACGGTGAAGAGTCCAATGCTCTGACTACATTGACTACTTTTCTATTCTCATTAAGGGAAAAGGCTGAAGATTGGCTTGGTGATTTGCCAAGCAGGAGCAGACCGTCTAAAAACAGAATGGACGCATTTTCCTATTCACAGACCCACCTAAATCAAGATTAATATGTAGAGGCCTATGATCAGATTTATAATGGAAAATACGTGTTACCGTAGCTCTATTAAATCTTAACATCTATTATTGATTAAAAAGCACCCTATCCAATCTTATAAAACAGAAGAAAATCACATGTCAAGAAAAGTGAGAGGAAATTGATTCAATGTGATTGGGAAAAGTCTGTAACAATGAGTGTAATCAAATTTTTAGACGTGTGAATATGTGGATTTAGGCAACGCACATGAATTAAGTTTATTTAGCATAGAAATAAGTTCACTTATATGTTACTTTGTCATTTCAAGTTTTGGTTTGAGATAAATTTCTGGTTCCGTGAATCATAGAACATCAAACATGAGCATCCACAGTTCCCACGAGCTACTGTCTTTTTTTTTTTTTTTTTTTTTTTTTTTTTTTTTTTTTTTTTTTTTTTTTTTTTTTTTTTTTTTTTTTTTTTTTTTTTTTTTTTTTTTTTTTTTTTTTTTTTTAAATCTCCAGTATTTTTGAGGTTGGAGAGGGTATTAGAAGTCATGTGAGTCTCACATGATTATTTTCTGTCAAAACATTAAACAGTGTTATTAATAAGGGAAGTTCAGTGTAATGATTAAAGGGAGATTGGTATAATCTATAGTTATATTAAAACTGTTCAACCGTCAGTATGTATGTGTGACTGGACATTTTATAATTTATTTTTTATTTACTTAGTTTTTTTATTTTTTATTTTTTCTTCAAAAATCGTGCATTGTACTGATGTCGGAGGCCAAGTTAGTTTTGTCAAAATTGCAGAAAAAAATTGTGTAATTTACTATTTATTACATTTTACCAACCAATAAGAAAACAAAAAACCAATAAAAAATCCCGACATATGTTTTTTTTTTCATTTTAATTCGCACCGTTGGGTTTGCGGGTTGAGAAGGTGAAAAGTGAAAACCGAACCGCTTGTATTTTATGTTTTTATTTTTATTTTTTTGTGGATGCACATGCACATCAGGTAATACGACAAACGCTTAAGGCAGTCTCTAAAACGCTCACTGACGACTGAAACCCTAAATCTGAACTCAGAAACCTTTCCGCATCTCCCGTTGCGTTTTGTTTCGTTTCGTTTCGTTGAAGACCCTATTTGAGCCGTTCAGCGGCGTCACGGACTGGAGCAACCTCGTCTCCCTCACCGTAAGTTTCTGTTAATTTGGTTCTGAAGGGGGCATTTTTCCCTTTTCTCTAACCAAGGAATGCGATTCTGTGTGGTGCGTCAATTGTTTGAATAGTTTCTCTTTATTTATTCTTCTTCTTATTATCGTTGTTTCAGGAACTTAATAAACCTGAGGCTTCAAATTTATTATACTTCCTACCGAAGCTCCATACTGAACATAAACTCAAACAAATGTAAGGATTCTGTTTGTTATGATTTTTTCCTTCTTCTTTGCATTCTGCTTGGGCATTTCGATTTTCAATTGGAAATATGTTATGGCCACAGAGCCTTCTTGTTTGCTTTCCTTTGCAAAACATTCTGTTTGCAACTTTCTTGTTTGATTTCAATTATCTGCATCCTCATGAGTCATGATCCTTGTTACAATATATTATTTTATTTTTTAGGATTTAGGATACAAGTGATGATGATTTTCTATTATTTGACATGATAAAAAAATAGTTTGTTTCCTTATTGTTTTTCCTATTTGTTAACTTATAATATTGGCTATATCTTTATCTATCTGATTGTGGCAGCTGATTATTGTTCATTGCTCCTCCCCTAAAATATTGGGTACAGGCCATTGGATATCTTAATCTTGTGACTGGAAAAATATATAATGTCTGAAGAGGCTGGATCTATATTGGTAGTTTATGATGATCCCTCTGACCAACGCTCACTATCTTTGGATGATGCAAGCAGCACAGAGGAGTCACTGGATGAAACCAGGCTCTCCTTGGAAACAACAAATGATGCTATTCCATATATTGGTCAAAAGTTTGCCACTCATGATGCTGCTTATGAATTCTATAGTGAATTTGCTAAAAGGAGTGGCTTCTCAATTAGACGTCACCGCACAGAAGGAAAAGATGGTGTTGGAAAAGGACTTACTAGACGCTACTTTGTTTGTCACCGTGCTGGCAACACTCCTGTCAAAACATCAACTGAAAGTAAACCTCAAAGAAATAGAAAATCTTCTCGCTGTGGGTGTCAGGCTTACATGCGGATTAGCAAAACAACAGAATTTGGAGCTCCAGAATGGCGTGTGACTGGTTTTGCTAACCACCACAATCATGAACTTTTAGAACCAAACCAAGTTCGGTTCCTCCCTGCATACAGAACTATCTCCGATGCTGACAAAAACCGAATACTCATGTTTGCCAAAACAGGAATATCTGTTCATCAAATGATGAGGCTTATGGAGCTTGAGAAGTGTGTGGAACCTGGATATTTGCCTTTTACTGAAAAAGATGTAAGGAATTTACTCCAGTCATTTAGGAAATTAGATCCAGAAGAAGAAAGCTTAGATTTATTAAGAATGTGCAGAAATATTAAGGAGAAAGATCCTAATTTTAAATTTGAGTACACACTTGATGCAAACAACCGTTTGGAGAATATTGCCTGGTCATATGCTTCATCAATCCAATTGTATGATGTATTTGGTGATGCTGTGGTGTTTGATACATCACACCGCCTGACTGCATTTGATATGCCACTAGGGATATGGGTAGGAATAAATAATTATGGAATGCCTTGCTTTTTTGGCTGCACGCTTCTACGGGATGAAACAGTGAGGTCATTTTCCTGGGCACTGAAGGTAGTGTGATGAAGTTATCAATATTAATATTATTTGGTTTTTTACTGTGTTGTGGCCTCTTAGATTTTTTATTTATTGAAACATACTGGTCTGGCCTAATTAAAATAAGCTAAATTGAAGGATAACTAATTTTATATTGAAGATTGGGTTGCCATAAACAATACAGCAGTTTTTAAGATATACTTATCTGCATATGGTAATGAATGGATGGCAATTAAATCACTGCCACTGCAAGACTTTCTTTTTGAGTAGTCTAGCCTTTGGTAGATGTGTGTGTAAGCACCTTATACTAGTGTCCTGTTTTCTTCTTTTCAATTCTTCTGTAAGGGACAAGATTGTGGTTGAGAATGTCTTTCTTTTTACTTTTCACTTATGAAATCTATATCAATTTTTGAGAAGTTCTACAGCTCTTTAATTTACATTGCTGTTCCTTTTGTTTTTCTTTTTCTAAATCACCTCGGAAGGCTTTCTTAGGGTTCATGAATGGGAAGGCTCCACAGACTATATTAACCGACCAAAATATATGTCTCAAAGAAGCACTATCCACAGAAATGCCAACAACAAAACATGCTTTCTGTATATGGATGATAGTAGCAAAGTTTCCATCTTGGTTTAATGCTGTTTTAGGGGAACGATACAATGATTGGAAGGCAGAATTTTATAGACTGTATAATCTTGAGTCAGTTGAGGATTTTGAACTAGGCTGGAGGGAAATGGCATGTTCTTTTGGGCTGCATTCCAATCGGCACATGGTTAATTTATATAGTTCACGTTCTCTTTGGGCGTTGCCATTTTTGAGAAGCCATTTTCTTGCTGGGATGACTACAACTGGTCAGTCAAAGTCAATTAATGCTTTTATTCAACGATTTCTGAGTGCACAGACACGCCTTGCGCACTTTGTTGAACAGGTATTATATCTTTTTGTATTGGTTTGGATATTGTTAAATAGGTTTCCATGAGTATTTGCAGATTTGGTTTTATCAGATGTCTTTATGATAACTTGGGTTTGCACAATCAGGTTGCTGTTGCTGTGGATTTTAAAGATCAAACTGGAGAACAGCAAACCATGCAGCAGAATCTCCAAAATGTTTGCCTCAAAACAGGGGCCCCCATGGAATCACATGCTGCCACAATCCTCACTCCTTTTGCCTTCTCAAAGCTTCAAGAACAACTTGTGTTGGCTGCACATTATGCATCTTTTTCAATTGAAGATGGTTTTCTTGTGAGGCACCACACAAAAGCTGAGGGAGGTCGGAAAGTTTATTGGGCCCCTCAAGAAGGAATTATAAGTTGTAGCTGCCATCAGTTTGAGTTCACTGGTATTCTCTGTCGGCATTCTCTTAGAGTTCTTTCAACAGGAAATTGCTTTCAGATTCCAGATAGATATCTTCCTATTCGATGGCGTCGGATCAACATGCCATCTTCTAAGCTTCTTCAAAGTGCCCCAAATGATCATGGTGAAAGAGTTAAGTTGTTACAAAATATGGTTTCATCTCTGATTACAGAATCTGCCAAATCTAAGGAACGGTTAGATATTGCAACAGAACAAGTAACCCTCCTTCTGTCTCGCATTAGAGAACAACCAATTTCGTTACAAGTGGGCCGAGATATTTCATCCATCAATAGGAATCTTTGACTCCAGGATACAAGAAATGGTTGAGTTGGCTGTCTCTGGTTTAATGAATGGGAGTTACAGCAAACTGTTTATGAGAAACCTTAGTTATTGGATTTCTCATGTTTGACTCCAGGATACAAGAAATGGTTGAGTTGGCAGTCTCTGGTTTAATGAATGGGAGTTGCAGCAAACTGTTTATGAGAAAGCTTAGTTATTGGATTTCTCATGTTAGATTGAGACAATTTGAAGGGTGATAGAAGCTGTTTGTTAGCATCAACCTCGGCAGTGAAATTTCTGTAGATTGGTTAATGCCATGTTAAGTGAATGTCAAGAAATGTATAGTAAATTTGTTCATACGCATTTTTGTATTTGCAATATATCTACTATTTTTATACATATATGATCATCTTAAGAAGAGTATTCTTCACCTGATATGTTTCAGACTCATAATCTATAACTTAACACAACTGTCTGGAATTCATTAGTGAAATTTTACTGTAGATTCTTCAGTGTTTTGGTATAGATGCCCTTCGCTCATTGGTCATAGCCACAGCGATTTTTTATACATGGTTATGTACTTATGTTAAAGTTATTTTCCAATTTTCCAATCTCTCCGTCCTAAGAGTAATATATTGAGTATTTGTTCTACTCACATTGTGTTATGTGTTTGAGCCTTTTGCCTTTAATGGGTATAAGGGTATATATAAAAAAAAAAAAAAAATGGCAGTACCTGTTCAATTTTTTTGCATTCTACGAGTTTGAACTTAATGTGTTATTTCTCATACGGGATTATACTTCAACAAGTCTATGCACTATTGGTATGGATGATTGATTATGAGCTTGTGGGTTTAAGTGGCTGTTTTATTCATTATTTTTTAATTTTGAATGATTAGTATATTTATTTAGTATAAATTATTTATATCTATTTTTTTTATAGGATTGTTTTTATCTATCAGGGAAATCTCCAAGGCTTACATCTCAGAATAATATCATGCTGCTTTTCTAAATGTGAGCCCTGAAACATGGTTATCTTCCAAAAGTGTTCTTATGTAGTATATCCATTACATGAAAAGAACCGTAGATAGGTGAACTTTGACGTAAATGCTTACTTTTAGGTTCAGATGTTTTTATTTAAACTGATTGACAGAGTTAAGTATTGTATAGTATAGAATAAAAAATGTATAATCACGTTGAATTTATTAATGATTTTAGTGTGGTTAAATTAAATAAAATGGTAAAGCATCAATTGCTATATATTGGAAAATAAAGTGACGAATAAAAAAGATTTTATGAAAGGTTTGTCAGTTCTAGAACCTTAAGGTATACCCTATTGGCAGATGTGAAAGGAGGTATTTCTTTGTTTAGTTAATAAAAAAGGGAGGTAATTCTTTATATTTTTTGTAATAGTCTTGTCATTTTATGTGTTGTAGTCAACTTTATTTTTTTTTTTTAATGTTTAATTATTTATGAATTTTGCATACACGTTTATACTGTATATCTTGTGAGATTTGAATTCATGTTTTATAGTTGTAGACTTGTAGTTGCTAATTGTTGTATTTTTGTGTTAAGTATATATATAGATATTCGATAGTAATAAAGTAATGAAACTCAGATGGTGTGTTTGTGTTCCTTCTCGGGAGCAGTCTCGAAATTTATTGGGTGTCACATCATGTCAGATAATGTTTTGTTCTCTCTTCCTGAGAAACACATTTCAAATTTTACATGGGAGGGAAACAGAATTGGGTCACGTTAACTGCTCATACATGATACATCTATAAAAGGGATGTTGGAGTGCAGATGTTGAAGTTGACTCACAACTCACATGCAAGCCCTTTCCTCATCACATTTCTCAACGATATTTGTTTAATATAACGCAGAGTTGTATTATTAGAAGGTATGCATGTTGTGTTTGATCACGTCATAGATGTTTATCCTGGTAAACAAACCTGCAACCTAAGGTAAGGGTAATCTGATCTTGGAATATGGTTTAGAAGCAAGTGGTGGATTTTGTCCACATTGTTTGAGAATACCTCCAGAGGCACTGGTGGTACTAGAACTACACATCTCAAACAGCTTCCACACTCCACACTCCTCAAGGAGCCAAACTAGGAAAAAGTAGGCAGTGTCTTGTCTTTGAATACATATTGGCAGATTGCTAGGGGGTTTCTCGCGTAAATCTGGAGTGGGTGATTCTCTCTTAGATGAGCTTATTGCGGTGAAGTTTGGATTGATGTATAGCTGGGGGATATTGGGTTCAAATTCGTGGAATGTGAATCTGATTGTGGAGATATAGTTGACATTCTGAACTCATGGGATCCATGCATGTTTATGCTGATGAGTAGAGCTTAAACTGTTGTGTGGTCACTTGCATTTCTGGCTGGTTGGCAGAGCCAGGCTCAAGTTTCGTATCAGTCATACTTATGGGCATCTCCTCCTGATGCACTTTTAGAGAGTCTTCTTTTGGATTCTCCTTTGGTTATTTAGTTTGTTTTTGTCTCCTTTGTATTCTTACATTATAAAAAAAATATTCTTTGTATTCAATAGTAATTTTAGAAAAGGATTTTTTTTATATAGTTAGTTAAATTTATTAAATTTAGGAATAATTATTTTTATTTAATGACGTCCATGTATTTTTTTTTTATCGATGTTTAGGTTTTAAATATTGTTTACGATTATTTTTATAAAACATTTTCCCAAATTTGTATTAGGAATATTTCTAAGTTGTTTAATAAATATCATTAATGTGAGTATTTAAATTCCTTATTAAATGTAATTATGTATGTTAAATTTGATTAAGTCTAATCAACATCATGCATGAACTTGGTTTTGTAATATATATTATAAACTTTTTTTTATAGGTAAAATGATACTACAGAATTGTGTAGAATCCTGTCACAAAATAAACTTTAGAATTGTGTAGAATCCTATAAAAAATAAACTTTATTCATGAAATCCAATTGTGCATAATATATGCCAAATTGGAAAGAAAAGAAACTACAGAATTGTGTAGAATCCAACTTCAAAAAAAAAAGAAAGTGTAGAATCCTGTCGCAAAATAACAAACTAACAATACTCCCATACCGAATTTGTTGTCATTTTTAACTATTGCCAGCTGTTGTTTAACATTAATATACTGCCAATACTATAATTCTTGCTTCCATATACCATGAAATTTCCGAACAACCGTACATGGTGCAACTTTTTGCTTATATTGCTTGAACAAGACACACCTGACCCATCATATTAAGACCACCCCTAACACGTCATACCTCCCGTAATTTTCATTTTCCTTTCTTTATCTGTGCATTCCTCTTTGCAACACACCATTGCCAAGACTTAGTATGTTTAGTTTTTAGTTGGACCCCTCAGTCATACTTTTTTGATGGCTAAACTGAGTTTTGCTTCATGTTTTGATTTTCCTATAAGTATTTTTTTTATTTACAAACTTTAATTCAAAACATGCACTTACTTTTGATACCTTTGACAACTTATCAACATCTTTTCATATTAATTATAAACTCAATTTCTATTTTTGAAATTATGATTAATATATTAATGCTAGCAATTTAATTTTCATTAAATAGAATCAGCTCGTTATATTTTCTCTTATTTGATTAATTAAAAACCGATTAGATAATATCTATTAAATTTGATGAATTTAAAAGTCATTAGATAATATCATATTAATTAATTAGATAATATTTTATTAGATTTGAAGTTGATTATTATCTGACAATGTCTGGTTTCGCGTTCGGAGGAGAGAAACGCGCGTTCGAACTCCTTTGTTTTTGGGTATATTCGAATTGCAATTGAGTGAATAAAAGAAGCTTGATGTATGAAGAGATTCACAAGACATGTAATATAAAAAGTATAATATGCTGTGCGAGGGCGAGTGTGCTTTTATTATGATTTGATTAGAGAAAAGAATGGTGCCGTGGAATAGAATGGAGTCTTACTCTTGCAGCACTGTGGGCCAAGCTTGAAGCCTCAGCCTCTCTTACATCCTCCAATCACTCTCCGCTTTGAACCACAACCCTTTTCTTCGGAACTGGAGGACGCTGAGAAGCTCAATTTAAAGATCTTTGCTCTCAGCTACCCAAACTCAGCTTGCTAAACAGTTGCACATTGATCCCAATAACTTCCATTTTGTGTTGAGGAGCCTTGAGTGTCAAGGCTTGATTGTCAAGCGCTCCGCACTTGAGAGGAAGAAACAAATCTCCATTCACGCTGAATCCAATAATTATCCATGTGTAACTACCCATTTAGTATACTTACATCGCTATGCGAAGCACTGGCTTCCCATCAAAGGTTTGAGTTTGAAATTACCAAATTCAACTCCCCTGACGATGACGATGAGGATGCAGATGGAACCACGCTTCAAACAGATGTTCATCTTAAGGATCATAAGCCTCAGATCAAAGCTATTTCTGACAAACTTGCAAAAGCCAATGGCAATTAAGGTTCATTTTCATTCAATTCTCTTTAAAGTTAACCGACCGACTAATCTCATCATTTATGCTCATGTTTTGTTGTCATCTTTTTCTTCAAGGTTCTTCTTGTGTCAGATATTAAGAAGGGTCTTGGTTACTGTGGGTCGCGTCCAAACAAAGGGCCTGGAAACAAGTATGTTTCTGAATTTGAACTTTCCAAAATTATAGTTGTCTTCTCCTATCCTATATGTCCATATTGCCTTATTGCTCTTGTGTGACCAGATTTCTCATAGGTTGAAAGCACATGGTATTGTGGAGCAGTTTGATGCTAAGGTGAATGGCAAGGTTAGTTTGTTTACACACTATCCATGTTTTTTATAACTCATTTCTGTTTGATGAATTTATATCTCATTTCTGTTTGATGAATTTAAGTTGCAGATTGCAATTTTCTCAGCAATGTCTTTATTGTCAAGCATTAGAAATCTTCATCTCCTTATGGGAAGCAAATCCAACTTATCAGTTATCATTTTCACCCTTGAATTTCTAAGCATGACTTCTTTTTATTGTTGCAAAACAAGAATGAACCTGATTGATCTTGTAATTCCCTGAAAATATAAAATGTGGTTATTTGGAGGATCTGTATTTTAACAGTCCTTTCAAATAACATGTCAGCGATGACAAATTCTCGACTATTCATGTCATGAGATTAATATTGACTCGTTTGATTGTCTGAGTAACCAAACCTCTTCTTTTATTAGCTCCTATCGTTCTGCCTTTTAGATTAATACATCTCATGTTTATACCTCATTCATGTTTACGCCTCTTTATATCAATTGTATATGTTGTCCTTTACAATAAGCCAATTCCTCCCACCCTCTTAGCCATTAGTTGGTATAACTTTGTTGTGGTGATCATATAGAAGTCTTCACGTGTTTGCAGATTGAGGCTTGCCTGCGCCTTCTTTACCCAATAACTACAGAATCTGGAAATGAAGATAAAAATACAGCTGAATTTATTAATTGATTTCCTATTATATATCCGTACAAACGTGATTTCATGTGGTTATTATCACAGAATACCCGTGATCCTACAGAGAATATAGGTCATCCATATTGTAACTGCGATATCCTACGGTCCTGATTACTTTCGCATGGTGCAGTATCTATCTAGCTTATGCATGCTAGAAGATGCCATCTTTTCATATATTAAATGATGTGAATAAATTATTAAATGATTTTCTATTTATTTTGAAAACTTGAATAATTATTTAAAATTGTTTCAATGTGAAAATTTAATTTTATAAATAAGTGTATTTTGAACCTGCGCAAATATCAGAGTGACCCGTGCAGTGGACGGGGGATCTTACTAGTATTACTAATAATAACCTAGTTTCATCTCAAATGCTGCAAGAAAGATTGCATTTGTATGTCTAGAAGTAAAGTAAAAGTTGTAAAATATACAAGAGGGTTCAAATGTGCAACAAAAATCTACATTTTGAATCTGATTTTCTTTTTAAAAAGTTTTCTGTTATACATTTGTTGATTTCATAAGCCTCTCAAAAAAGTTAAGCATCATAGAAATTTTAACCTTTTAAAAATTTCCTAAACCAACTTAATAAAAACATATGTTCTTAAAATGACTTAAAACGAATTGATTATGCTTTCAAACCGGTTACATAGTTGATCTGGTCAAATCCTACCCGGGTCTGGATCCTGATTACATAGTTTATCTAATCAAATCCTACCAGATCAGTTATCGAATCCCGATTGAACATCGATCTAATTCGACCGAATTTTTAAAAAAGATTTTTTTAAAAAAATAGATTTTTTTAATTTAAATTTTAGAGTATGAATAAATTTTTCTTACTCAAATAATATTAATTATATATTTATATATAATAGATACATATATAATTTTAAATTTTTAATATATACCAAATTATACTTGAATCATTTACATAAATCTGAACCTACATTAACCAAAATTTAATGATACAAATCTAGTTAACCGAATTTTTTACCCTAATATTTCAGTCTTTATATATAATTTAATTATAAACAAAAATATATAAAACTAAAGTTAAGATGTATTTTATATTATACAAAATATTATTAAGTTAAAAAACCTTATTAATAGAAAATTGTTAAAAATATATAAATTTTAAAAGAAAATAAATAGTTTGAGTCCATCTCCAAAATATACCATTAAATTTTAAAAACTAGACATTTAGAATTAATGGTCTTAAATAGGACAAGACATAAGCAATTTTAATAAAATCAATGAACAAGTCCAACTACTTTTTCTTTTCCTTCCAAATTTGTGTCAATTCCTGCCGTATCCAAGACGGAACAAGTACATGGACGAACTAAGCACCAAAACTGAGACATACCTAAAATTGAAGAGAGATCCAAGTCTATTGGCCTAAAATATAGCACCCACGTCCAAGTTAAAGGAAATTCAGAAGGGGAAGCCAATGTTATACTAGCAGTGTATGTGAATCAAAATCCCACGCAATTGGCCTTAAAATATGCCTTAGAACAACCACATGTTTGAACAAACCATGATTAGACACAACTGAAAACAGAGGCAACATAAAACACAATCATCAACAACCAAAAACAAAAATGCATTAGAACCACACATCACAAAACTCACTGAAGGCATGCACCCTTCGCACAGTACAGAAGTTCAACAACACATGGGGCCTACAAGACCCTTCATTGGAAATAAAGGAAATGACACAAGCAAGTAAACATAAATAACGGGGAACGTAGGAAAATTATTCTTCCTCGGTTTCTGATTCTGCACTCTGAAGCCAATCAATGAAAGGTCGAACATTCTTCCAAATCTTAGAGTTCTTGTTATCGCCCTTCAGTCCCTTCTGATACCACTGCACTATGTGCTCTTCCTCCAACACATCAGCATCGTAGAGTGCCTTTAGAACCAGGGCAACCTCCTTCAAAGCATTGGAAGTAGACTTGCAAGAAAATTCTTCAATAGCATGAAGCAATAACAGCTGGGATCCCACCTCGGCAACAGCAGCAACAAAGTAGTTCTTCTTCTTAACAGCTTCTTTAGCAAAACCTTTCTCAGTTCCATCGAATAGAGCTTCAACCAGAGCACTCATCTTTTCTTGAGCAGGTGCAGCAAGTTCTGAAAGATGGGACAGCAACTCATTTGCTCCAACGCCTTTCTTCAAATTTGCTTTCACTTCACCAACCAGCGTCCCATAGTGCATTAAGTTACCATTCTGAGAACCACCATTTCCGTTACTTGCTGCTTTTTTCTTCTTCTCTGGTTCTTCTGTAGAAAGCAAAACCATATCAGCTGTCACAGCACTTAACTGTTCTTGGATACGTTGTCGAGCAGCATCAAGTGATGTATCTGTCTGCCATTGCACGTCATCGTCTTCATCTTCATCTGGAGCCTCCTCCTTCTCATCAACTTGACTGTGAGTAGGTGAAGTGCGGTCTTCATCAGAGCCACTTGCTTTCTTCTTTGAAGAGGTGGATTTAGCAGTGCCATCTTTTGAAGATGAAGAGCCTTTCTTCTTAACCTCTTTCTTCACTTTCTTCTGTTCCTCATCAGCCAATTCACCTTCCTTCATTCTCTCCTTCTCAGCTCTCCTCATGGCCTTCTTGTCTTTGGATCCTTTCTTAACTTCTGGAGGGTTCTTAATGATGAAGGTAGTCAGTTTGTCTCTCATATCAACATCAGACACAAAACCGCAAGCAGCACATTTCAGCTGGATCATTTGGTTCTTGGTGATTATGATCTCGGTTTCAGGATTTCCACAACCATAACACTGGACATATTTCTTAATGAAGTTCTCAAGAAGGCCAGCAAGCTTAGCAGTATCATGTGCTCCATTGACGTGAGAAGTGCCGGTCTTCTCATCAAATTTTGACTGGGCCCCAAGTTCACAACCAAAATACTTGGTTGTGTAAGACGCAGGCCTTGCCAATGCCTTGGCAATATCAACCATATTGACAACATTAGTTTTGATGCCATTACCTCTGCCCTCAATTTTGGTAATCATCCTAGGCATCTTATACCTGTAGAAGGCATCATCACTGTTTGCAGCACCAATGTTCTGTAAAGCCATGTTGTGTTGACTAACAAAGTTTCAGAGATATTCAGAGGCAGCAAATGCAGGAAACCTTGAATAATCTCCTTTGAGTGTAATGGAAGGTGGCCAACCGCAACCGGAAAACTGAGTGAATTTCTGGTATGTCTCACAATGCATACAGCTAACTCTCAGTGATGAGGGTCTGTAATTTTTTCTAGAAGAAGAAAAGTACTCTCCAAGCAGCTCAGTTGCTCCCAAATGGATAGTAGCCTGATCAAACATGAAAGAAACTTTAACGAGACACCTTCACCTTCGAATCTGCTACAGCAGAACTTGCACGGATACCAAGCCCTACAATTCAAAACCAGAAAAAAAATTACAACAATGAGCCTCAAGGGCCAAGGCAAGTCCTAAACACAATAAAAAAAACCTAGTCAAATACAACCAAGTCAATGGATTGGAAAACCAAGCAAATAAATTATTATTCCCGAAGTCTGTGTCTATGGATGGGTATCTTATGCTAAACCGGGACACAAGCCATACCATAACATATCGTAATAGCACAAACCGAATAATTGAGAACCTAGAAACACGTATCAAAAAGCCTTAACAATAACAACATTTGATAAGTATGGTTCTTCAAATTTAAGCGAAACATTAAACGCAGATCAATACACGTGATGCCATGTTCGATGAGTGTTGTAGAAAAGCATCAAACAAAATTATTGTAGATAGGCAGATGCAAAGAGATCACAAGAAATAATCAGATGAAATTAGAAGAAAGAGATAAAGAAAAGATGTATGCACCTGAGATCGGAGGAGGCAAGAGCGTGCGGAGAGGAAGATAGGGATTAGGGATTAGGGATTAGGGATAGTGTTTGTTTCAGATGTTGAGGCGGCGCGGCGATGTGTCCTCTCTTCTGTTCGGTCCAATATTTATAATGATATAATAAAAGGTTAAAACAAATTTTTTATCCATGTAATTTAAAGTTTTTTATTTTATTTTTCGTCCATGAAAAAAAAAATTAAAATATGTCCAGTAAATTTCAAACATTTCATTTTTATCTTTTTCGGTTGAAATTTGCTAGCTTACCGTTATTTTTACTGACGGCAACATGTGTCACATAAAAAAAATGTAATGCTAGCAATATCACATCATCATTTATAAAAGGGTAAATAGTCATTTTCGTCCTGATTGTATAAAGTGCTAACAAATCTGTCCCTGAAAGATGAAAATTCAAAATTTTTAAATTTATCCCTCCGTTAATTTTCATCGTTAATGTTAATATCAGGAACGAATTTGTCAGCGCACTACACATTTAGGGACGAATTTGTCAGCTCTCTACCCAAAATATAATTTAATCTTTATATTCTCTCTTGTTTAATCATTGGAAACATAACATTACAATAAATACTTAAAAATTAGGAAAACAAGCATAAGTTAAAACAAATATAATAATAAGCATAATATTAATTAATAAACATAATTTGTTTATTGTTGTTAAATTTCTATTATAACAACATTAGGTTATGACAAGATCAAGTTAGGTCTCATTTTTTTTAAGAATTAACTTGATGACTATACATTTTTATTTGAGTATCATATTTTGGGTAAGGTACCGTCATATTAGAAATTTCAAAGCAAAAATATGATATAATATTTATCCAAAATATGAGGCTCAGACAAATCAAAATGCACAATCATTCAATTAATTCAGCTTGATTTTGTCATTATTTAATATTGTTACAATATAAATTTTAGAGCAACATACAAATTATGCTTATCAATCAATAAATTTCTAATGTGATAGTATTTTATCCAAAATATGAGATAGAAAAATGCACAACCATTAAATTAATCCTTACAAAAAAAAAATGAGATTTAACTTGATTTTGTTATTATCTAATGCTGTTACAATATAAATTTTAGAGCAACATACAAACTATGTTTATTAATCAATATTATACCGTTTGTTTTAACTTATACTTGCTTTCCTAATTTTTAAGTGTTTATTATAATTTTATGTTTTCAATAATTAGAAAATGGAGAATATGAAGATTAAATTATATTTTGGGTAGAAAGCTGGCAAATTTGTCTCTGAATATATAGTGCGCTGACAAAATCGTCCTTGATATTAATGGTAACGGACGAAAGTTAACGGAGAGATAGATTTGTCAAACTTTTTTCACATTCAGGGATAAAAATTTGAATTTTTATCTTTTAGGGACAGATTTGTCAGCGCCTTACACATTCAGGGACGAAAATGACTATTTACCCTTTATAAAACTAATTTTTTTTTCAAGGATTAAAAATAAAAAAATAGTAAATTACATTAATTTTTAATGAGATTTAAGCAAATTATACACGTCTTTTTTTTAAATATATCTAGATTTAATATTATTATTTATGGTATAAATTGGTTCATGTGATTTTGTGTGTTGGATTAATGATGATTTGGTTGAAGTAATTTCATTTGATATGTGAATTCATAATTGTTTATTTGGCTTATGGACTTGCAAAAATAGGATTGGTTCCAAGGTTTGAGGATGATGTTCATTTGGTTGGTGGTGTTGACTTGATTTATATATGTTTATTGGTATGCCAATTTGATTGAGTTTTTTACAAACTTTTTTTCATCAAAATTGTACCATACTTGAAGGAGGAAGGCAATGATATTTTTGAGAGAGAAAAAACACTCATTTAAATGTCATGTATATCATGACTCGTTATTGTCAAATATTTCAATAATATTTAGAGGGGTTTATGTAAGTTTTAAAATTTGAACGAAGATGTTTTTAATTTTCTTAAATTTCAAGAGAGATTTGAGTATGTTTTTTATTAAAAAAAAAACATGTATAATTTCCTTAAATCTTAAGAGATATTTGTGTAATTTACTCATAAAACATTTATAGGGACTAAAAATGAAAAAAAAATATAAAAGAAAAACATAGATTGTTAACATTTTTAGCTATAATTACTCACATGTTACAATTAGTTATAACACAAAAATGTGTTTACATAAAAATAAAAAATTATAAATGAAGATTAAAACCCATTTTAGTAATTTCACTCAAAATCAATTTTAATTATAAGTTTCTAAATAAAATTCTATGTTAAAATCAATTTCTAATACTTGTTATTCGAACAAAAATCACGTTATTATGAACCCACATTTTTTAAAATCAATTTATAAAATCAATTTTTCAAATACTCGTCCAAACACCAAATAGCCTAGCCCCTCTTTGACTGAAGCTTGTATTTCTTTTCTAAAGTATGTCATGCTTCTACTTCTCATTTGAAAAAATTGGTGTGCAGAATATATAAGGGTGGATAATTAAGTTCTTGTTTGCATTGAAAGCCCAACGGAATTTGGCCCCCGGCGGAAACTTTTGCTTTTAGAAAATTTGTGTTGAAAAGTGTGATTTTATCTGAAAAACTGTGCTACCGCTTTGGACAAATAAACCAAACAGAATCTTGACATGTTGCGGTTCCTTGCCTTTGTAGTATGTAATCTTAATCAGCAGACAATTTCACCCATTGGAACCAGATCACGAATGCAAATGACAAAAATCTCTTGAAAAACTTATTAGCCATTAGTTTTTTTTAAAAAGGGCGCCAACGACGAGCAAATATGGTTATAGCATTTTAAAGAAAAAGTGGCAGTGCAAGTGGTATAACTTCTGCATTTTAATAAGAAAATACCATTCCTCCTTGTCGAGCCTCTTGCTCTGGACATCCAATGTTTATGAAGTTGGAAGATCAACATAAAAAACAATCAATCCTCGGTTCACACAATGCCAAAGAAAATTAACTATAAATAATGAGAATTTTATTATATCTAGGTAATCATAATGTCTTGTCTTTTTCAAAACCCAAAGCTAAAATACGTCCTTCAGTGAACCAATTTTTTTATTAAAAAATAAAGATAGCAATGACAAATACAGTCTGTTCCCTTTTCTTTTTCAAATACAAAATGCATTCTGCCCCAATAGCATTAATATTAAGGGAGTCAAATGATTCAATCGCTAGCCTGGAAATGCTGCTCATTTGCAATACTTGTTGAACCACATCGCAATGTTAAGGTAGCTTTCAAAGTCGGATTGTGGCCTGAACAAAATTTAAAACCAAACTATATTATCTATTACAATTCTGATTAACCGAAAGAGAGATGCTTATGTAAGATTTGTTTACCTTTCAATTCCATGAACATCATTTGGAAACACGATGACTTTAACCTGTACTCCTTTCTCCCTTAAAGCCCGAGCATACTACAAATATAAACAATATGGTTTTATTTATCTATTATATTGTTCTATCATATTATTCTAGTTTAGAAGGCAAAATCACATAAGAGTTTTCAGTCATGTGTTGAAGCTCATAAATTGAGTGATCATAATACTCACTTGTAGTCCAGTCGAAATTGGGACACGGAGATCTTGGGCACCTAGTAGAAAAATCGTTGGTGTCTTTACCTGCAGATATCAAAATATAAATTTGCAATGCAAGAATATAACAGCAATCAGCATGGTATATTATCAATAGGCTTCAATTTTAGTTTTAGTATGGCGGATGCATTAACATTGAGAGCAGTTAGTTCTCTGGATAGTAAAACTTCATCAAGCAATTCAAAGGAATGAGAGGAAAGAATGAAATAAAATAACATTCTAAGCAAGAAAAGTTTCAGTGCCAATGAAAAATTTATATAGCTAATGTCCTAATGCAATTGTTCAAAATATTAAGCCTTAACTATTCCTTGATGTTGGAATTGCAGGCTTGTACGATTTATTGTTATTTGCTAGTCACTTGCAGCATGCTTAAAATTCATAGCAATAACTGCAATTCAACATTTCAAAACTTTATTCGGGTATACAGACCTTTGAGAGGTGTGCAATAGGAGATTTGCTATAAAATAGTGTTAGATCTTCTGCTGAAGGTGCTTCAGTAAACTTATCTCTCCCCTTGGTTCCATAGCTCTCCACATAGCACCAATCAGGGATATCAGTTGTACCAACCATCAGAGCAAGGTTACAAACAGGATTTCTAGCAGCTGCTGCAACAAATTTCTCTGGTGCCTATCGCAATCAGAATGACAAGATAAAACAAAACAGTAACAGAATTGTAAAGGCCAAAACTTTAAGTAGACAGAATGACACCACTATAAGTGAATATTAGTTCTGCAAACTGTGTTAATAGCTAATACATGTACACTGTGAGGTTTGTATAAAATTCAATGTGTTTCTTTTTTATATCATCCAATATACGTACATTATAAAAATTAATTACTTAAATTCTTTTCTATCATTGAAAAGTTACTTCTAATGTCAATTAATTATAAGTTGAATTTATTGCTCCATACTATAATTGATGTAATAGTTCAGCAAAATTTTTAAAAAACACAACCCGTGTTTCTTGAAAATGTTCAAGAGATTCTGGACATCAATAATTGGGGTGGTTAAAACCCCCTTATGTCCAGGTGCATCTGTGAAATCACAACTATTATGTTGAAGCTGTTATAATAACATCAATCAAACAATTAAAAAATGTCTGCTACTAAAAATAGATAAGCAGCCCTCAGCACTATAAACTACTAATTTCATGACTGTTCAATCTTCAGACCACATAATTATGTGCCAAAGACCTTTTTAAATAACTTTATTATAAATCCAAGGTTCAACTATCACAATAACTGATACAATCAGAATTCAAAAGTAGCAGTATTAATTGCACCTGGCCAATCAAGTGGGTTGTCAGAAAGCCACCATGTGAACCACCGAGGACTGCAATCTTTGAAGGACTGGCAAGTCCCAAGTTAATGACGTGATCAATAGCAGTGAGTACATCATTGACATCCTGCATATAACAAATTATGATCAAGATCCAACCTCATAAAAAACAATATGGCCATATGACAATAGGTTTGGAAATTGGAACTTGCTTTCACAGAAGAGCTGTTGTTGGATAAAAACTATATCAACTAAAGAATTTAAAAGAAAAAATCACCATGTACCTGAGATCCAGCTTTCCCTGGAAGAGATTGCAAGGCTTCCTCACCAAATCCTAATGAGCCTCTGAGAAATATTATCATGTAAGAAGCTTGGAAACAGACTAGTACTAGACATATCTTCATCTATAATTGGATATCTAAATAGGCTTTATGTGCTGCGAGACCACACTGGCTATCACATAAAAGTGCCAGCAATATTATTCTTTTTTACATTAAAGCATTTAGCATACATGAAATAACAAACTTATTGTTAAAATAGTGGGGTTACTGTTAGTCTTATTTTTAGCAGGCTTAGGCTTGCACTGGTACAAAACCTCATAATTAGTATAAAACTATAAATAGGATAGGGTATTGAATAATATCATCAATCTAATCTTATTATTCAGAGATTTTTATCGATTATCTTTTTTATCTACTCGAACCTATAATCTTAACACTTATAACCAATATTATTGGGGAGAATACGATGCTTAAAAGGTTTATGCTATAACAAATGATCTACTGCAAATAAAATGAAATGTTTAATATAATAATAACTTTGAGGTGGGGAATAATTGAATATCATTTGGAAAAATTATCCAAACACCTCGTGTACAATTCATTATTGATAGGATATATCAGTTTAAGCCACCTTCAACAATCACATAATAATCTAGGCTACCATTACAACTCCATGTTGCCGAAAGGAGTCCCTAAAAGGTGAAGGTTTGAGAATCTATGATGAATACAATAAAGGCTTGAATTTTTGTGTGCATCTTATAAGTCATAAACATGGAAACCAGAGAATTTCATGTCTTGAAATGTCCTTTTTGATAGACTAGAGGTTTATATTATCAACTAACATTTCACTTGAAACTAGAAAGATTTAAAGGAGGAAACTGAATAGTAATTTTATTTCTAATCTGATGGCTTTTCCACCCAAAGCAAAAACTTGAGTGTCAAATTAGATCTCCAGAGTCCAACAAGAATCATCCAGATAGGGATTTCTACACTTGTTCGATATTATGGTTAGATATTTTCAGAAAAAAAGAAGAAAAGATCAAATAATTAGGGATTTTTCAGACACAGGAAAAGTGCAAGTCTCCTTGGCTTAAATGTTTTTTTAAGGGTCCTAGCTCACTCTTATGTCAATTTCTTTCGTCATTTATTTCCTTTCTTTCTATATATGCCTATTTTTCAAAATAATTATTATGTTTCAAATCATTCTTAATCCTAAGAATGAGGATTTTGCTCTTGGTTGTTTGATGTCTAAGAACATTGCTCTGGCAGCAAAATGGGATGGATATTTCCTTTGGAACCTCATAACTTAAATGATAGGAAATTAAGTCTCTTTTTTATATCTCCATGACTCTATTCTTCTGTCCCTTGGCCCAACTGAAAGGATTTGGTTTCTTGATCCTTTTGTGGCTTCTCATGCAAATATTTTTTCAAATTTCAAACTTAATCATTGAATAGAGTTACCTTCCATTTTGATAACCCACTTTGGAAATCCAAATCTCCCTCTAAAAATCAGGTCTATTATTTGAACCATAGTGCTTAATAGAATCAACACTAATTACTAATGAATAATGATATAATGCAGGTTTATAGGCCATATATGGCTATTTCTTTTATGTGTTATGTGTGGTTGAGGCTCAGAATCACTAAAAGTCTCCCAGCACTTATCTGCATCATCATCAGTGTGAGAATAAGAATCCATCTCTTGATCCAACACTATGTAAAGAATCAACAGGAATATGATAGAACACATCCAACTTGTGAATTGAAATTGTATAGCCTAGATCAAACAAGGAGGATACCATTTACCTGTAGTTCACAATTAACAAGCTATATCCAAGGGAAGAAAGATAAGCCAATGGCTTTGAAAAGCTTGACAATGAGACAGAGTGTGGTCCCCCATGAAGAACCACAATTAGTGGATCAAGTGCATCACTTTTCTTAGTTTTTGATGACACAAATATAGCTTCATATGGTTGATTAGCACCTGAAATTGAAGTTGAAATAACAAAAAAAAAAAAAAAAAATCCTCAAGAAAAATCTGAGTATAACCATATATTGTGCAACCAAAAGGCGAGCAAATAAATATCTTTGCCTTTTCAATTTTTTTAAACAACTCAACTTTATTATCAGTTTTAAAGCTTTTAGGTATTGTCAAGATCATCTAACTCATCAAACGATTTCAATATGATATAAAAAAAAAAAACTATTAATTCTATTTTAACTGTTTATCCATGCAAATTCAGCCACATTTAACCCTACTATCCATAAACGAAAAAGTCTCAGTTCTACTCAAGTTTCTCCATGTTCATTTTCTATTGTTTCTCACTTTATGATTTAACTTCTCTAAATTTCTATTTCAGCACCTCTATACAAGTTGTCCTTTTATTTAGAGCTTATTTTAGTCTTCATGAACCAATCAGAAATTCTTTTTCTTTACTTTTGATGAAGGGCAGTAGGAAGGTACAGAAGAATGAATAACATTTCTCTTATAACACACTACACAACATTAGATATCCAATAAAATTATATTGGTCTCTTCTTCCTTAAATGTTCAATTGTTTTTGTTGCAGAACTATTACAGATACCATGAACTAAATAATACCATGAGATGATTACTCTAGCAATTTGTGGCAAGCAGAACATAAAAGCTATATTAAGTTAAATCTGTGCATTTAATCAGCCAAAAGACTCCAAATAAGCCAAATACCTTTTGTTAAGCTTGCAGAAACATCCTTGACTGAGATCTTCATTATACTGAATGTAAGAGAGGAGATCAAGGATCTAACCTGTATAGCAAAATTTCAATGATACAATTTTAGCATGTAGGACTATTTCTTTTAATTGATTCAAAAAAATATTCCAAAAGGCAAATTAACAAAACCTTGTCAGAGCATTTAAATATGGGATTTGCGACATCTGACCAACTCCATTCTTTATTATTAGCTGCCTTCTTAACAATGGCTCCATACTTGATTTGAGGAACATCTACTGGACTGCTAGAAACTGTATAAAGTTGAACAAGTTAGAAAAAACTAACATGTATACTCCAATAGTCTAGGTCAAAGATAAATTGAGCATCTAATGGTTAGTACCAGCAAGAATATTGTTCCCATCCAATGCAAGGAGACTCCAAGAGAAGTTTGACTCAGCAGGGGTGATACGCAATAGTTCTCCACTATATTTGATGAAAAATGTATAGACTTGATCATCATGCTTTGCATAAAGGTTTACACAAACATAACAAAAATACCTTCTACTGTCATTGCTACCTCAACACATTGATGGAAAGTAAAACTTGACGGCTGTGCCAGATAGATGCTATAACCAAAGTGCAGCCATCAGAAAGCCATGGATCACTAAGGATAGTTGAACAGTAAAGCCCAGGGAAGCCGCCATCCTCAGCAAACAACACAACTGGAATCTTAACAAATTGATACAAAATAAAAACCAAAATTGTTAGTACAAGATTGGGAGAAGATAAAAGAACAATATCATGTAGCAAACTGATTAAATTTGATTTGGAAAATATAGCAATGAGTTCACAGTTTGGCCGTTTGGGTCTTGATGCTGCCTCAGCCAAATGAGAAGCTGAAAAATGATCTTTCCGGAACAGTAGTCAAGTGGTATTGGTTTTTTAAAACATTGCTAACAGCTAGAATTCCTAGAGGCCAGTACAAACAGTCTCATTAACTTGATACCAGACATAGGTCAATGGAAGTAAGATATCCATCCCATTTAATATCTTCTATGGAAATTGAAGCCAGGATTCAGAAACAACAGCAAGAAAGAAAATAAAGTTATACAGTGTTGAATAAACTAACCACAGAGCACCCATTGGAAAAATTCTTTTCTTTCAGTAAAGATATTGAAACCAATTGCATAACATGTAGTCCCAAGAAAAAGAAATTACAATGCCTGTCTGTAGATTTTCAATCAGAACAAACCCCCCATTCAACCACTGTAGAAAAAGGTTTAACACTTCATTTACAATCAAGGCATGTATTAAAAACAAACTTATCTCAATTCTCATGTAAAATCATAAACATACAGAAAGAGTCATGGTCAACATTTTATATTTTCTTAGGCATGTTCCTAAGCATAAGATAGAGAAGAAAGCACATACTCTTAAAATGAGCAAATACAAGAGAAAGAGTAGATATATAGCTCAGTGGCATTTGTTCAGATTAAAGTTAAACTGATCAGGGGAAAAAAAAAAAAAAAAAAAAACTTACCAATTCATGAATTTTAGCTGATTTATAAAGCTTTGAATCTTCAGGCCAATCAATTCTATGAAGTGAATCAGTAGCAGAATGGGCTCCAGAATCAACCGAGCTTCTTGCAGATACAAATACAAGAAACTTTCCATCTGGGCTGATATAAGAATCATGTATAGGAATCAAGATCATAGAAATCAAATGCACATACTTATTACTAATAACTCATTGCTTAAACTTTTCTACAAAAAAGATGATAAAGTTCCATGTGTGACTAAAACTGATAAGTGATAATATGTACCATTTCAGGAGGTAACCTAACTTTCAGAAGAAAGTTTGGAATGATTTCAAATAGCTTTTGATCAGCATAAGTTCTCACACATCTTACTGAGGATAAACTGATAATAGAGAATATATGTTCCTTTCAGGGAATATATGCATCAAAGATTACATTCATATTCTCCAAATGTTGGTGGAAGTTGGAACTGAAGTCTATAAAGCCTTTTCAAAAGGATAAAAACAAAAACAAATAACTAGTTAAAATGATAACTATTTTCTGGAAAAAGTTGTTTGTTCTGTTCTAGCCACTATCCACCTCACCCTCAATGCCAAGTATTGCTCTCCGAATCTGGAGATTGATAGCCATAAAAAATAAATCACCTGAAGTCAGTAACCCCTTACTTTCACCATTAGCTAACTTTCCTATCATCTTGTCATCAACCTATATGTTATTTGCACACCAAATGCTGGAAAACTAAAAAAGAAATTCTAACTTTTTGTGGGGGCATGGGGGTAACCTTGTTGCTCCAGCATAAGAAATAAAAAATAAAAATAAAAAAGCGAAATGAGCCTGACTCTGATGTGTATTGGGAAAGTTAGTACCAGCTTACCTGAACCGTGGAAAGAAAGCGCTACTTATGGTTTGAGTTAGGTTAACAGCCTGAACATCTTCAGTTGAGCTACATCAGCACACCTTCATAATTTAGCAAAAAAAATACACTTTCAAAAGGAAAATTAAAAAAGAAGTGACGCACTGAATCTCAGTTTCATTAGCTTTTGACTCATGGTGTGGTGCTTTAACAGCATATAATGCACATGGCCTGTTATAGCAGTACTTAATACCAAGCTTTCTCGTCTCAAATGTCCATCCAACAAAAACCAAATGTTGCGCAGAGCCTTCAGTTGATGGAGCCCACACAACTTGTCCGACACTCAAAGACTTGTCAATTCCTTTGACTGCTTGTACTTCTCCACTGTAAAATCACCATTTTAGTTAGCATTTCCTATCTAAAAAAACACCACACATTATCAAATTAATAAAAAACCTGTTGATGTTGATGACAAAAGGCGCAGGCTGCATCTTCCCTGCATATGTCTCTCCCCAGTCCTCCTCCCACTCCCCTTGGCCTTTCCAGGTACCACAATCCTTGTCTGAAGAACCAGCTTTCTTGTAGCCGCCCAGATCATTGAATGTGGGCTTTGCAGGGGCTGACTCTTCAGCTACATATGCTATACAAGTTTCATCCGAATTCCAAGAAATTCCCTCAAACCTACAACAATATAGAACAATTTCTCCAGCTCATAAGTTTTAGCTAGCTAGCAACAACAACGTCGTGTTAAGCACAAGTTTGGTTTAGCCATTTAGCTTAATTTGAATAAATAATTACTGAATTCCAAGCATGCATGGCAGTTTAATATTACTATTGCATCCATCAGACGTTTACAAATCAATGAAGCACTTGAAAAAATTATTGGAATAACTAATGAGAGTCTGACATTAAGATCCTGTTTAGACAAACTTTTTCAGAACTTGTAAGAAAAGAAAATGAGAAGTCAAATAAATTGAGCTTCAGCTTCTCCTATAAGATAAAATCAACTTATGCACTTAAATTTTATAAAGCTCTATCAGCTAACTTTTCCAAAAGCTGATATTTAGAAACCCTATTCATTTTATAAGAGCTGATGAAAGAAGCTTATCAAAACAAAGTGTTAAATAATAATGAATTGATTTACCATCCATCAGTGTAGACAGAACCATGCTTAGATGGAGGGATATGGAACTCCTTTTGGAGTTGAGAGGAGCTCCAGATTTCGAAGCGGCAAGGGCCATCGCTCTCGGGATTTCGAACGATTAGAAGCTTGGATCCAGAAGGTGACGGAACCATTGCGGAGACTCCGGACACTTGGATAGGAAACGGAGCCCAATGAAACGTGACGGAGGCGTCGTTTTGTGTGAGAATGGTGGCAGAGACGATGGATTTCTTCCTCTTGTTGACCAAGAGGTTGGGTTGACTAACGCAGAACATTGCATGCGAAGAAGAAGCCGAGGCTGCAATGCAAAACCAAAATGAAAATGAATCGCTGGAAAGAGGAAGAAGTGAAGCGTGTGATTAGTTAGTTACCGGTGTGAGTGTGGGATTTGAAGAGCCATGCCTTGTCGATGGTGGAAATGGCGGTGAATTCTTGGAGTAAGGTGGATTGAAGTGCGTATTCTTGCTCCGTCGCTGCTGCGTCTTCCTCATCCATGGCTGAAACGGGTGAAGATGAAAACCTTCTGCTGCTGAAATGAATGAATAAGGAATAATGGATTAATATTTGTTAGTGGTTGTTGTGAGATTAGATGAAGTGACGTTACTTACGCAGTGAGAGAAAGAGAGAGAGGGGTGGGTGTTACTGCTGATGATGATAAATAATTAGGATTAGGATTAAGATGGGGAGAAATTCGGGGGAATAAAGTTGATGGTGCTGCTGCTCCTGCTACATACCAATTAGCTACCCTGCTCCATGCCATTTATTTATTTATCCATTATCCCATATTGCCATTTATATATATGTCCCGCGCCGCGCGTTCCAACTCTATATATAATTTTTTTTCACAACCAAGTATATTCTAATTAGGGATGGATATACTAATCCTGCAAGGACCAATTTGTTATGTCCCCAAATTCTGCAGATAACAAACCTAATTTTTTTGAACTCATATAGTAATTCTAGATTTTAGGCCCGATCTATTTAGTTTGTGGACTAAGCGGATTTATCTGTATCCGTTAAAGATGAGAGAAAATGCTACTTGAAAAGAGAGAGAAATGAGAAAACCTTCATGAACACGATCTTTAGATCCAAGAGAAGAATCCTCACAAACTCACAAACAATTCTTCCATGGATTGAGATTGAGAAAAAACTACAACAAAATGATATCTTTTGTAAAGCACTATGTTTTTGGGTTTTATAGGTAGTTTTCTTATAATTATAACACTCCTAAAGGGTGTTTAGTGCTCACAATGCAGTGATTTTTCCATTGACACAATAGTTGAAATGTTGAATCACTAAGTCCAATGCCTTACTCCAATAATAGCTCTAGTTTTACATTTTTTAAAAATTCAAAAAAATAATTTAGGCCCGTGGACAGGTCTATTTATCCACAGACTTTGTGGGTCGATAGGGACTTAAAAAAAGTCCATTTATTTCATGGACCAGATTTATCCGTCCATATAAAACATAGGCATCATGGGTCGGGCCTTAAATGGACTGGACTAGTATGTAAATCCACCCCTAATTCTAACTATATATAACTTAAATACAATTTTGGTTTTCCTCCACCTAAATTGTGATCACCACTAGATAGAAGGGATATGTTAAAAGTCTCACATGGTGGATAACTGGTGGTAAAAATGGACATGGTGAAGTCTCATATCAATTCAAATTTGTGTCAAGATAAACTATATAAGTGGAAAACATTCATTACCTTACAAGCTGGTTTTATAAGTTTGAGTTAGACCAAAACTCACTTTATGACATGGTATCAGAACCTATACTAGATGGGTCTTTATGCCTGTCACGCTCTAGACAGGTAGCCTTGAGCGTAAGGGGGGATGTTGGAAAAGTCACATAAATTGCGGTTACCCCTAGATAGAAGCGATGTGCTGGAAGTCCCATATGGGAGGTAGTTGTAGGCAAAAAGAGACATGTTGAAGTCTCACATCGACTAAAGATAGTGTCAAGATAAATTATATAAGTGGGAAGCAATCGTCACCTTACAAGCCGATTTTGTAGGATTTAGTTAGGCTCAAACCCACTTCATGACACTATAAAAGAAAATAGAGACATTTGATTTTGATTTTTATATTTCACTCAATTTAATCCCTTGTCAGATAAGCATCATCTTAGCAACCTCCATAAGTGTCACATTATCATCAATATACCATGTCAGAGTCAACATTTGATCATTAATAGTCAACTGACAAAATGACCAAAAACACCTTGAAGAATCATTGGCATGTTTTAATGGCAAGAATGAGATGGGAATCCAAGAATAAAAGCTTGCAACCTTTTGAACTTCTCTTTCATGGTGCATTGGGATTTTCACCCCACGACGAGTACTAGAGGAACCTAAGGAGGATTTTCGCAAAT
Organism: Glycine tomentella; assembly: GCA_007407185.1. Taxonomy (NCBI): domain Eukaryota; kingdom Viridiplantae; phylum Streptophyta; class Magnoliopsida; order Fabales; family Fabaceae; genus Glycine; species Glycine tomentella. Next base: position 690,262 of record PYAF01002766.1, read on the forward strand.
CACATGTTCTCTTCGAGGAGGATTGTTTCCTTTGGCGAGTTTTAGGCTCGAACTGTGGCCCGAATGGTGAAAGAAATTGTGGATCTGGTGGGGGAGTGTGGTGTGGTGAAGGTGAGGAAGGTGTTGCATTTTGGGTCGTTGAGTAATGTGATGAAGAACATGTCTGGGAGGAGTTATGTGTTTGGTGAGGGATTGATGGGTGAGAGCTTAAGGAGTTGGTGAGTGAAGGTATGATTTGCTTGGGGTATTCAACTAGAGTGACCACTTCCCACTTTTGGGTTGGTTGGATTTGCAAGGTGTGAAGAAGAGGTACAAGAGTTTGGTGCATAAAGTGAATGATTTTGTGGGAAAAATCATTTTGGAGCATAGAGTGAAGATGGTTGTTGAAGGTGAGGATAAGACCAAGGTTACTGAGAGCTCTGATGACTCTATTGATGTGATATTGGATTTGGAGAAAGAAAAAAAAGGCTTCAACACTCTGATATGGTTGTTGTTTTGTTGTTAAGTTTTTTCATATTTAAGCTTATGTTTTTTTACTTTTTTCCATTTCAAACAATTATTTGGTTTATTTTTTGTATCATTTAGTGTACATGCTAATTTGAATCTACTTTATTAAAGACTTTATGAATGTGCTAATGACAAAGTAATGGGGTTTAATGTGATTTTACTTTTTAGGAAATGATATTTAGAGGTACTTATACAATGACTATCATTCTGGAGTGCATTCTAGCTAGGATGGTTCTGCATCCAGATATCCAAGCAAAGACTCAATCTGAAATAGACTTTGTGGTTGGCATTGGGCGCAATGTGAGTGATGGTGACCTTCCTAACCTTCCTTACGTGTGTGCCATAGTAAAGGAAACCCCCAAGATGCACTCACAAGACCCTTTCTTTTCATGGGCCAGGCTTTCCATACACGACAAGTAAATTGGCAACCACTTTATTCTAGTTGGCAACACTGTTATGGTCAACATGTGGGCTATCACTCACGACCAAGATGTTTGGTCTGAGCCATAAAGGTTCAAGCCAAAGTGGTTTCTGAAGGATGAGGACGTGCCAATTGTGGGATCTAATTTTAGGTTAACACCTTCTACTTCTTGAAGAAGGGTCTTCCCTGTGAAAGCCACAGGCTTGGCCACTGTTAAACTTTGGCTTGCTATGTTCCTACAAAAATTCAAATTGATGCTTGCAATTATGGTATGGAGTTGTGTGAAAGATGGAAGCAAGCTTTGTAACATTTTATTTCCAAAACTATTACAATGCCTTATTTAAGCACTCACACAAGTCAACACCAAAATCACAAAGCATCCATTTGAAGTTTTATAGGAGCATAGCAAGCCAAAGTTCAACAGTGGCTAAGCCAATGGCTTTTCCCGGGCACATCTTTCTTCCAGAGCCAAAAGGTGCTAACCTAAAATCAAATCCCATAATTGGTATGTCCTTATCCTTCAGAAAATGCTCTGGCTTGAACTATTATGACTCAGACCAAACATCTTGGTCATGAGTGATAGCCCACATGTTGACCATAACAGTGGTGCCAACTAGAATAAAGTGGTTGTCAATTTACGTGTTGTGTATGGAAAGCTTGGCCCATGAAAAGAAGAAGGCATGGTGAATGCATCCTTGGGGTTTTCTTCACTATGGCACTCACGTAAGGAAGGTTGGAAAGGTGGTCATCACTCACACTACGCCCAATGCCAACCATAAAGTCTATTTCAGACTAAGCCTTTGCTTGGATATTTGGATGCACAACCATCCTTGCTAGAATCCATTCTAGAATGATAGTCATTGTATGAGTCTTTCTAAATACCATTTCCTAAAAAGTAAAATCACATTAAACTGCATTACTTTGTCATTGGCACATTCATAAGGTCATTGATAAAGTATATACAAATTAGCATGTATTATAAGTGATATAACAAATAAACTAAATAATTATTTGAAATGGAAAAAGGTAAAAAAAACATAAGATTAAATATGAAAAAACTTACCTACAAAACAACAACCATATCAGAGTGCTTAAGCCTTTTTTCTTTCTCCAAATTCAACGTCACATCAGCAAAGTCAGTAGAGCTCTCAGTAAACCTAGTCTTATCCTTGCCTTCAACAACCCTCTTCACTCTATGCTCCAAAATGATTTTCCCTACAAAAAAACATTCACTTTATCCACCAAACTCACATACCTCTTCCTCACAGCTTGCAAATCCAACCAACCCAAAAGTGGAAAATGGTCACTCCAATTAAACACCCGAAGCAAATCATACCCCTCACTCACCAAATCCTTAATTTCACACCCATCACCCCTCACCAAACACATAACTCCTCTAAAAAATTCTCTTCATCATTTTACTCAACGACCTAAAATGCAACACCTTCCTCACCTCCACCACATTGTACTTCCCCACCAGACACACAATTTCTTTCACCATTTGGGCCCCAACTTGAGCTTGAAACTCACCAAAGGCAGTAATTCTTCTCGGAGAGAACATGTGAGTCACAAAAATCCTCCTTAGGTTCTTCTAGTACTCACCATAGGGTGCAAACCCTATTGCACTGTGAAAGAGAAGTTCAAAGGGTTGCAAGCTTTTCTTTCTGGATTCCTTTCTCTTTCTTTCCATTAAAACATGACAATGATTCTTCAAGGCATTTTCGGTTTTCCATTGAAGACCTTTGCAATGGTTGCCAACCCTTCCCCGTAAAGCTCTTTGCAAGTAATTCTTCTTTCTCTTTTGTGAATAGATTTTTGTTAAGTTGAGGATCACGATGATTATGCCACCTTAATATGTAGATTTACCTAAACAAAAGTAATAAAAACCCATTATTCAAAATACATTACAAAAATAAAAAATAGAAAGATATATATTAATAGCATGTATTAATTTTCTATACTAAAGCAATGGTCTTTTAATACTATTATCTCATTTCTAACCTTTCTCTAGTAAAACATGAAAAATAATAACCTGATTATAACTAAATAATCATATATAAGTTGATTATGATTAAGATATAAATAAAATATCAAAGCCTCGATGTCAAATGTACCACAATTATGCAAGACCCAAATAAGTAAAACCAAGGCAGCAAAATGTAAACTAAGGCCTTTTCTCTAAGGTCACTCCTCTGGATTTGGCTGGACATCACACATAAGTATATTAAGCATTTCATGTCATAAAAGTTGCATATTCTTATTACAAAGACACCATGTATTCAAGAAAGTAAACTTTCATACTCTAAAGATGTGTTTTCACTTGGTGAGGGATGCCCTCGCATAGTGACACAACATAGGCAAAATCCTAAGTTTTCTACTACATATTTGCTCATTGAGAAACAAATACACCTAAAGACACTTACTATGCTTGCTTAGTGAGACTAAATATCATTTAACATCATAGTGCAAGGATCCTAAACCAATTCTTTGTATCATTTTTGCTTAACACAAATGCATCTTTCTTAGCATAAACTTGATGTTTTCTCTAAATTATTTTTGGTTTGCAAGAACAAATCTCTTTTAGTGTAAAATTGATGTTCTCTCTGACTTCTTTTTGTTTAGTGAGAACAGATCTCACTTAGCGCAAAATTGAAGTAATCTCTAACTTATGTTCACTCAGTGAGACAACATCATGGCTAAATGAATCCCTTTTAGGGACTTACTTTAGTCTTTGGAGTTTTATGGATCTACGAGAGCCCTTCCTTGCTAAGTGTGATGCGACAAACAAAAAGTTTAAGATAGGGTCCTATAACCAAAGACTCTCATAAAGACCCCTAAACATCGCCAAATTTTTTCTATACATTTAGAATAGTTCGCAAACACAAATTAAATCATTAAAGGACAAGTAAATTGATTAATTTTGCAAATTTCAAACACGACTTGCAATCAATTATCAAGTTACCAATTTCAGTATCACATAAACAAAAAAGGGAAAATGCAATTAACTATAGCGCATAATTTAATCTCGGACTCTAATCCCAAAGCAAATCAAGGATTTGGGGCAATCACATCCTTGTTCACACACAATCACTCAATTATAATCAATTGGGGATCTAGGGTTAATCTCTCTACCCACGACCAAGATCTACCCATGAGCGAGATAGTTTGACTCTCCTTACCTTGAAAGAATTGATCCACGACAAAAGGATGAAAGTGTAACATGATTTTGATGGTTTCTGCAACTACAAAAATTCTGATGGCATGGTTTGCGAAGAGGCAAGAATATGAAAAAGGAAAAAAATGTTAGGTTAAGAGACTTATAACAACTTTTAAGATGAAATAGGCTTATAGAGACAAAAGCCCATTAAAAAGGTCCGAAAACTCTTAAAGAATTTTTTATAAAGTATTTTAATTAGAAAACCCTTCTTTTTTTTTTCTTTTCCTATGAGGCCCACCCAAAACCATCTCCCAACTTTTTTTAAAAACAAAACAAAATAAAAAAAATATAAATAATTATTATTACATATATGTAATGTTATTAAAATCGGTTCGAACCAGCCGATTGGACTGGTTGAACCGGGAATCGTAGCATCAACCAGGCCCGGTTGGCTAATGAACTGGCCATGCATGTGGTCTGGTTTGGCCTGGAGAAAACCGGCTGATTTTGGGAAGAACTAGAAACCCGGTCGATTTTTAGGACTCGGACCGGGTTGGTGAAAAAAAAAGCTTAAGATGCAGAAAAAAAAGCTTCAGACCCATAGCATCAACCATCGTTTTGGTGCCCAAGGAAAAAAAAAATTAGACGCAAAAAAAATGCACCTAAACAAATAGGAGAGGATGGTTCAGGGGAATGATGGAGGGAGGGAAGGTGGTCGGAGTCGAAGTGGAAGTGGGAGCCGGCGGAGGTGGAGCGAGAAGGAGAGGCATGTTTGGTGGGTTTGTGAGGGGAGAAGGGGAGGGAGAGGAAGGAGCATCGGTTTGGTGCAGCCGTGCAGGGGAGAAGCAGGAATAAAGGAGGAGGGGGGCGCTGCAGACAAGAAGATTATATATATATATATATATGTATATATATATATATATTACATATATATATATATATATTAGGAGATTAGGTTTTTTTAGTTGGGCCTCACTAGATATTGCTTCTTGTACCCCGTTTTTTACTTTCTGCAATTTTTATTTTGTATTTCAAAATTGGCTTAGACTCATTTTATTTATTTTGCATTTCAAATTGGCTTATTTTTATTTTGGATTTTTGAGTATGAAATTATGGATGAACTTTTCTTAATCAAATAATATTAGTTACATATATATATATATATATATATAAATATAATACAATATAATTTTGATTTTTTTAATATAGATCAGGTCAAATCGGACCAATTACTGGTCCACCAGTTGGACTATTGACCCACTGATTAACCACCTTGACCAGATCAATGGCCGGACCAATTTTGATAACTATGCATATATATGTGTATATGTGTGTATGAATAGAAAATAAAACATATATTCAAAGAAGATGAAAAGCTCTACTATAAACATTATTCCACTATTCAATTCCTTAGAAAAAAGACTTTCAATTTTTTTATGTAGTGATTTAAAAATAAATCCATAATTACTACATTAACGTCGATATGAGCATTTTACGAAATGCAAAACAAATTAGCAACACAAAATATTATCATTTACTCTATATATAAAATCTACTTTAGGTAAACATACCAAAGAAACAACACAATTTAATGGGTGCGTTCTGAGAGCCAAAAAGATATCATTAAAATATTGAACAAATATTTAGACTCACTCACTGAAAAATATTTGTAAGACATATAGAGAAATTCTCATTTTAATTGGAAAAAATTATTAAAAGCACTTATAAAATTTGCATATAAGCTTTTCCTTATTCAATAGTAAATATATCTCATAAATAATAATAATTTCTTTTAAATAGTTATCAAATAAATATCATGTTAGACATAAATATCTTAAAAAATAATTATCGTTAGTTAAAGGTAAAATAGAGGGTAAATTATAAGAATGATTTCTTTTTTTTTTCTGAAATAAAATTATGAATATAATTTTTTATATAATAAAAAAATTACTCCTTTAAAATTACCGTGCAAAATTTTCAACCTTCCATTTAATGCACTAAATGACTTTGGACCAAATTATTGGTTGGACCCCTCCATTCTCCTCCTATAGCCAAAGGAGAATCCTAGGATCAATTTAGGGTTGATGCTAAGCCTACAACTTATGAATTATTTACAAAATTCTGACTTCTCTTTTATTGTCATCATATATGCACTGTTGTCTTTGGTGTGTATTTTCTTAACCTAAAATAATTTACTCTTATACACATCATGCACCCAGTAATACCGCAAGTACAGTTGAAGTGTTTCGACCTTGCATGAAAAATTGAGTTCTTACTTATATGAATTGCGCTTTCACTATTGCAATATAGTAGAGAGCATAACTTTCCCTGATTCTGGCTTAACTCTTATAAGAATTTTTGCATCCACAAGGTCTCCTTACAACCTTCATTGATTGCAATGAAAACTTTGATTCTATGGTGCTTAAAGCAATGCACTTTTGTAGTTGTGATTGTCATGAAATAGCTCCTCCTGCAAAACTAATCAACCGTCCTGATTTGCAGAGTGTTTAGGTCTTTGGAAGGTCTTGTGACCCACTTATCCATTATTTGCAGTACTTGTTGAACCACACCCCAATGTGAAGGAAGCATTCCAAGTCAGATTGAGGCCTGTAAAAATATAAAATAATACAAAGGAATAGGCTGGTTGTATTAACATTAAAATCAGGACTGATTCTATGTTAAGATTTGTCTACCTTTTGAGTGCATGAACATCATTTTGAAACATAATGATTTTGACCTCTACTCCTTTCTCCTTTAACGCCCGAGCATACTACATATTTAAACAATGAAAGTTTTACCGTCATACAATACAAATAAAGACTGTAATCTCCTGAGAGTCTGACTATTCTTAAAGCTCACAAGTACTTACTTGCAATCCATCAAAAATTGGAACACGAATATCTTGAACACCTAATAGGAAAAGTGTTGGTGCTTTTACCTGCAGACTTTATCAAAATACATACTATAATAGCCAGAAAATCCACTGTATACAGTAGGAGTTTAAGGCAACAATCTTAGCTTTTACCTTAGGGTGAAAAAACAACCTTTAAGAGGTACATTTCTCCAAATGAATATTTACTTAATGTATAAAATCAATCAAGAGAAAGAAAAGAAAGAACAAAAGGAGATAAAATGCAAGCTTCATCGAAAATGAAAAAAACAATATAGTCGATGAAGTTTCTCTAAAGATTACGCCTCAGATAGATATTGAAAAGAGAAGGCTTTCAGGGATTAACATCTATAGAAGTGCCCAGACGCCTCAACATCTTGAGACCTTGTATTGAAACTTCCAAAGGATTTTTTTATGGTTTTCAATGATCAAGTTAAATTTCTGTTCTTTTCTACCATGATTTTGTTAAGAGCTCTTGTAAATACCTGTGAAATTCAATCTAGTAATGTTCAGCTCAATGTAAATACCTTTGAGACGTGTGAAATAGGAGACTTGCTATAAAAGAGAGTCAAATCATCCGCTGAAGGTGGTTCAGTAAAGCGATTTTTGGCAATGGTTCCACAAGCTTCTACATAGCACCAATCAGGGATATCGGTTGTTCCAATCATCAGTGCAAGGTTACAAACTGGATTGATTGAAGCAGCTGCTACAAACTTGTCTGGTGCCTGCAGCAATTAGAAAGCCACAAAACAATATTATATAGTAAATAAAAGCCACCAGACTGCAATTCATAAAATCAGAGTCTTACACTTGAAAAGTTGCCCTTATCCTTAAAGTAGACGTTATTTTGTAAGTCATACCAATTGGTTTAGCATATCCATATATGCTACATTTGTATAAATAATTACATCCAACACTTCATTATATCTCTTTTTTCTCTCTCCTATTTTGGCAATAATATTAGTCATGATATCTAACTATAAGGAACACAACACAAGCTTTTTTTAATCCTTTATGTAATTTGTCCCACTAATAAGTAATTTCTACAATCAATTAAACTCAAATTGCTGTCATATCGATAACGAAGTTCAACTGATGTTATGAATCACAACAAATGCAAGGCATACAACAGTTAGTAGTAGTATTATAATCAGTTAAGAGATGCTTGACAGGATAATGCAAAGTTCATATGTTACAGTATAATAACCTAGGCTTTTATAAAAGAAAATAAAAGAAATAAAAATTTAAAATTTATAAAATTCCGTCGCAAAAGCCTTAGTAACGGATTTAGCGACAGAATTAGCGACGGAATTAGCGACGGATTTTTTAGCGACGGAGTCTGCGCCAGGAGCGCTAGAGTGGCGCCAAGAGCGCCACAGGTGCTGGAAGTTGGCGCCAGGAGCGCCAAAGTGGCGCCAGGAGCGCCACAGATGCTGGATTTTAGCGCCAGGAGCGCCAGGATGGCGCCAAGGGCGCCAGATACACTGTATGTTGGCGCCAGGAGCGCCAGGATGGCGCCAAGGGCGCCAAATGCACTGGAAACTGGCGCCAAGA
>PYAF01002766.1:698890-712383 GCA_007407185.1 Glycine tomentella
GGACCAATGCCGGCGCAGGGAGAGCTGGAATCGAGCAGGGACAGAGCAAGAAATGGTGCGGGAGTGGCGGAAATGGTGCGGGAAGGGAAGAGACGAATGTTTTTTAAAATTATAATTTCAAAGTGGGAAGGGTAATAAAGGAAATACACTATTCTAATATGGTGTATGAGAAAATTGCCTGGTGCAGGAAGCTCATCCCTTTTCGTGGTCAGCATATCCATACAAAAAGGGCCAAGGCCACATCAACTAGAGATTACCAAAAAACCAAATGGATTTCTTTAAACAAAAGTTTCCAAATGGTTCTGACCAAAAACAAAACCAGATAAGTCAGCACCTCAACCCAGGGAATTTCTTCCTACACCATTCAAATCTCATACATATTCATTTTTTAAATTCCAAAGTTACCCTTTCTCCTCCTCTTCTTCTTCACCTCATTTTTCCTTCTTATTCGTCCTTGGTTACCTTCACCGTTTGTTCTTCATGGTAGACCTCCTTCTCCTGTGACTAGTCACGGTTTGGTAGTTGCTTTGGTTTCGTCGTCGTCGTTGCAATTGTCGTAGTGGGTGTTGCGGTGACAGAGGTCATCCGTATGAAGCATACAGAATGACAATCCATAAGCTTCATACCGATTGGGTAATCCATGTGAGTCATATGGATTGACCAATCTGTATGAAACTTAAAGGGTTTAAGTGAAGGGCATAAAGGATTTTTCATTTTTCTTTGTTGGGTGTATGGGAAAATTGCCTTGTGTAGGAAGAAAAATCCCTCTACCCGTCTCACCTAGCTATCACCGGTGGGGAACCAATCCTATCATCTGAAATGTCAAAGCCCATATCTTCACTTTTACTCAGTGCATATACAATATCCATTATACTGGACCTCTTAGACGGATCTCTATGAAAGCAAGCAACTGCAATGGTGAGAGCATCCATCAAACTTTCCACTGAGAATGTCTCCCTTAAAATATCCTTGCCCAAACATTCCTTCAGCCTCCTTGTCTTCTCTTGCTCATTGTCCACTTCAAAATTTATGGTGGCACTTGCCCACAAGAGATTTCCGTCCTCATTAATGACTTCCTTCCCAGAAATTAGTTCAAGCAACACAACCCCAAAAGAGAACACATCCATCTTTGTGGAGACCACACCATCAGCCAGATATTCAGGGGCAATATAGCGATGTGTTCCCACCATGTGAATGGTAATGGCATTCATTCCTGACTTTGCAAGCCCAAAATTCGATATTTTGGCTCTCATGTTGGAGTCCAAGAGAATGTTGCTGCTCTTGATGTCTTTGTGCACAACTCGTGGATGTATTGGAGGCCATTGGCAATGTCAATGGCTATTCGTAGCCTTGTTTTCCAGCTCAGCTTTTCGTTTCTACCCTCACGCAGCCATGTGTATAGAGATCCATTCTCCACATATTCATAGACTAGATAGCAATTTGCTTCTTCTGGGTCTATGCAAAATCCCTTCAACTTCACCAGATTCCCATGGTTTACCTTCAACACAGAAAATGACACTGTTAATCAACTACTTAAACATGAATCATGGTGGACATATATAATCAATCAAGTGATAAAACTATTAATTAGAGAGTAGCCTATTATATTTTTTTGTTTTGAGTCTTTTTTTCATTAGAAATGTAACTACCTAAATTCAACCCTAAAAGGCTAGTTGAATATTCAGTATAAAAAAAAGAAGGCTAGCGCTTATTTTGGCCAGATCCAGATGCCAAATGGGACATCTAATACTTAACATTTCTGTCATCAAATGGAAACAGACAAAAGAGAAACGGCGTCTTTTGTCTTTCGTTTGTGCTTTTAAGTGCACCTAACGGGCTGCTTTAATGTAAATGAAAACACAATGCTCTTTATTATTATTAATTAATTAACCCTGATCTGAAAAATGTGACAAAGTTGGGAGCATCTTTCATTAAATAACCAGAAGCAAAGATGCCATCAACCACTCTTGTTGTATTCCACTTTATGTGTTTCTAAAATACAAGTATGAAAAAAATGAACAATGGATAATTACTAAAAATAAATCCAGTCTGTCGAAGTTTTTGAAATCACCAAAATATATGTAAACTTCTGTTTTCTTTTCTCTCCCTGCATAACAACTGAAGGTTTGTTTGCAAAGTACCAACAGAATAATTAACTCATGCTACGATTCCGATTATTTTTTGCCCCAAGAAGGAGGAGTATTAGAATAATTGGGTGTCCAGGTTCCGGGCATCTAGAGGTTTATTCCCTTATTTTGAATATGCTAAAAACTAAATAATTACCGGCGGGGTGACCACTCATCAGACAAGTCACTTCACTTAGTATCATCTGATTACTCATCAACAATAAGATATTAATTAACTCCCAACATATTTTATACTACCAAATATAGCTTTTCGACCCATCTGTTCGTCTCTCATACCTTATGAGTTATGATGGACTGTTTCAAATTTCAATATGTTCTTCCATATTTGATATTTGTTTCTGTTGTAACCAGAATAACACTATCATTTCCAAAGAGTAAATAAAATATAGTCTATATATTGTCAAAGATTCTTACTGTGTTATCTAATTATAAATTATCATGATAAATTTATCAACTTTAATAACAATTACTTTAAATGTAATATCAATTATGATTTTTAAAGTAATTACGATTGATGTAATAGCACTCGGAATTCCAATGTGTTGCGTGACTTGGTCATACCTTTATTTCAATCCATTTTTTTTTCCACTTTTCATATGAGAATTCAATCATTGTTAGACGTATTTAACCAGAGACCATTATGAGTGGCATCATCTACAATCCATAGTGACCTTGACAAGTTGATAATAAGTGATAAGGAATGGAAATGTAATTAAGGATTAAGGTGTATTTTATACAGTAAAATACATATTGCATAAGTGGTGATTGAAAAAATCCAAAACAAACTTTATTGATTTTCTCATTGATGCCTTCAACTAAACTTTTATTCCTTCCAGTTCAGAGCTAGAGTTTTGCAAAATATAAAAAAAAAAAAAATACGAGGACTTTTTCATGATGACGGGGTCGTAATTTTTATTAATATGATGGAAAAGGTTTGAAATGTCGATGGAAAACAGGAAAAGGTTTGTTGGTGAATTGAAGCTGGAATCTCGCTGCATTTAATGATCAACCGTGTATGCAAGAATATGGGAAATTTACAAATCAATTAGCAGAATCTTTGATATATGACAATCTTTGCAGGCAGAACTGTAACCCTTGCAAGAAGATTATTAAGATATATAACAATCTCCTAGCCTTTTAAGTTTATTGTTTAATGCTACCCATCCTTACTACTCGAGTTAATCGGTTAAGCCCAATTAACAGAACAAAATTTAAGTACTGAGGTACTAATGCTTAAGTATTTATGGTGGTATTCTCTAACCAAAAATTGTAGTTTTATCTTGATAATTTATGTTATTTAAAAAAAATCTTGATAACTTATGCCTAACTTTATTGTCATCTTTCGATATACAGGCTACGGTAGTGAAATTTCAATTTTGAATGGAGAATAGTACCACAATGACATGAAGTAGTATACCTGAGTTTTGTTCTTTGACATAACCGTGTTTCCTCTTGAGTTTAGGTAGCTAATTCTCCCCTCCAAACGTCTAATTCTTCTACGGCATGATCACCAAATTTAGATATTTTGTAATATGAAAATTAAAGTGGGAGACTCTTATGACCACTTCAGATGAGGGAAAAAGTCGTCGATGACTAGATTAGACATTGTTGGTTTGCGACCAAACAGAGGTTAGTAGCTGAGATCATATTTGTAATGATGGGATTAGTTGGAATTTGTAAAGCAAGCCAAATGATCAGTGGAAGTTTAAGTCCAAGTATACTGCATTATCTAACAGCATATCAAATGTTTTGGAAGTTGTTTTCATTGTCTAGGTGTCTAGGTTAAGCTCATTTTATTTTATTTTTGCACAGTACCATGTGTTTTAGATGCTTTAATATGACATCCAATATCATCTTTATAAGGAATCAAAACTCTTGCTCTGATTTCTCTGTGCCCAAGAGTTGTGCTCTCTTTCATCAAGGTCCAGACCATCATCAAATCACTATCACCAAGCCACGAGGAATATGAATGTGAAATAAGAGAGTTTAACCAATAGTCCCTCCCTAACCATGTTGACTAGATTGGAGTTTTCATTTGTAATTTAACAAATGTTCTTGGTGAGTGATATTATGTTTGTGACAGTTGAAACATGTACAGATATTTAAAACAAGCCAAATAATCTAGACCATAGCATAAATATCTGATAAGCTTCCATTTTCTTAAAAAATTACATAGTTAATCGATAACTATTAGACTTAGTTGGACAATATTAGTGATGTGACGATGTTGACTCATCCAAACTTTTCCAATATAAAGAATGAGAACGTCCATGTAAGGTACTGAAATTATGAGAAGGCGAATTTCTAGATGTCTTCAAGAATAGAAATGGTCAAGGCATCCCTAGAAGATGCAATGACATCATAGCTTACTAGACTCGAAATCTTTATTATAAAACTTTTGACTAGGGTGTTACCTTCTTCTGGGAGTAGTTAATAGTCAATGTGTGAGTAAAATAGCACTCTCAAAGTTTTTGCTTATTTAATGACAAATAAGGTAGAAATAGGGAATATACAACTCTTGATCCAACATAAACAGAAAAATGGGAAAAGTAAAAGGGGAACACAAAAGAACAAATTCAAATCACTATATTTAAGAATTGTCATATAAAAGTCATGAACTTTATACAATTATCTCTTCATAATGTCATCCTTCTTGATAGTAATAGTAGTATCCCATAGGTCCCCATATTTTTCATTGAATTCCCATATGCTCATTGTATTATAGTCATTTATCAACTTGTCTCGAGCTCCCCTTTCCATATTGTATATGTGAGGTTCAAAGTGGTGGGGTTGATCGGGTTTATCCATCTCAATAATGCAAAATATGATTGTAAATATGCCTGCTCCAATGTACAAGTACTCCCCCTGAAAAACAGAAAGTTGATAGAATTTATGGTTACTTCTCCCCCCAAGTAAACTAAGAATGCAAGTACACCTTTTATATGTAAACAAAGTAGCCAAGTGATTTGAAGATTGAGTTCTTCTTCATTAATGTCAATTAACAATTTAACATTTAGAATTACCGGAACATTGAAGTACACCCCAAGAGCAATGGCTGGTGGGAAGAGCCATGAAATAAGCCCTGCATAAGAAGTAAATGATGATAAAAAAAAGTGATCATTATAATGAAAAATGTTATAAATGATAAATGGTGTATGGAAAACACACCCTGGAATCCTGTGGGGGGTTCTGCTGCTGCCATCTCTTCTTTAATTGAGCCCCAAAATGTTCCTGCATGAATATTCATTACGAACTTTGTAAGAAAATCAGGACACACTTAGGAAGGACCGGTTTCAATTTTAACCACAGAAGAATTAAATACTTTGTGAATTTGACAAAATTGGCATCAAACTTTACAGTTAAATTAAGCAAACGCCTAGTGAACAAAATAAAAAATGCCATCTATGGTAATTTCAAATGATCTCTATAAACCAATCCAGATGTTAAAATGAATTATTAAAAAATGAAAAGAAACTTAGACTAAGCATATGTCTGGTTAACCGAAAGTAAGCAAAAGTGAAAAATAAACAAACACCTTTCTGTTCTCCTTCCTCGTAAGTGTGGTGGTCATCATATATTCCATACACAAAATCATCCTGAAGAAAAGAAATGAAACCCATCACATCACAAGCAAAAGGACATGCAGAAAAAGAGAGAAGCAAGTAAAAGAGCATCGCAATTAATTAAGATACAGCGTCAACGCCATTGGTGGCATATTGGTCTCTAGGATCTTCATTGAGGTCAGGTTCAATCTCATTAAAACCAGCATTCAGCAAGAATCTTGTTGAGGTGTTACTCTTTATCAAGATGCCATGCCTACTGGGTGGTTTTGGAGATAAGAAGGACTTGGAAGTGAGTTTGATGGGAGGGACAAGTGAGAGTGAGGAACATAGCGCCATGTGTTGTGTGGTTAATTTTTTGCTTGCTTCTCTACCTATCTGATGCTGTTATCCGTTTTCTCGTATTATAACACAGTCCACACAACAAGACATTTGATTTTTAGAGCTTATGTTGATTCTATTATCTTATCAACTTATTGTTTCATTACGTGGAAAAGTAAACTGTTTGTCTATAAATAACCTATTAATTTCTATCCAACGTCACAAAATTATCTAATAGGTCTTTCAAATACATATCTTTTATTGTTATCTATGCAAACTGTTTAGTCTTTAAAGTAATTAATTATTATAAAAATCAAATATCATGACAATTTATGATTGTGTATTCTAATTTAATTCTTTTAATTAATAATAAATATAGTGTGTTAATAGTGTGTTAGTAATGTTTTTCCATTTTCTTTCACTATGTGTAAAGCTAAAGAGAGAGAAAATATTTATCAACTTTAAAACTGATTTGAAGTATCTAAAATTAATGAGGTTGAATTAAGAAAAAAATATTTATTTATTACAATAAAAATAAAAAAGTGAATAAGTTTTTTTTCTATAAAATATTATCACTATTCTCAACAAAAACCAGAAGCCAAATAAAAGAGAATCTGGTGAAATAATTGGTGGAACACTCAGCCAGCCACTGCGTATGCAAGACAAGAGAACCATTTGTCTGTGTTGGCGTCATAAGTGATTCTCTCTTTATTATGAGTCGTCAAGACAAAATATATCCACAAAGCCTATGTAGGCTTCTCTCTTTTCTTCAAACTTAAAACTACACTTTTATTTCTCCCTCTAGTTGCATACTTCACTCACAATCCACACCTGTACTTACCAATATCAATTCCATTTCAAGCAAGGTACTAACTATTACATACTTTCTTTCTGCTCATTACCCACTTCGATACTAACTGAATCCTAATACTGCATGCATTAAAACTTACTACTTTTTGCATCCGATCATCTTCCCGTGCAACTTTTTATTTTATTTTATTTTATTTTCTGTATCATTTTAAAAAAATCTTTTTTCATATATCCTCCCCTGTATTGTTTACCAATTACCACCCTTTACACTTCACTAACTAATAGCACTACAATCTTCATTCTTGTTCTTCACTATATTATTATTACTTGCTGGTGATTATGTTTCAGGCTTGGAAATGCATAAGGAAACTGAGGATGACTATGCTTACCTCTCTAACTTACTTCAAGACTTTACCAGTATTCCCAGCATTGACAAGGCATGGCTTTTTAGCTGTAAGTCTCTCTTGTTGTCTAGTTTGGAAAAAATGTTCCTATAATCATCACTTATACAAGAAGAAAAAAATAAGAAAGTAGAAGAAGTTAAGCTTCTCACTCACATAAGTTTAAATAAGCTTTTGAAGAAGCTAAATTAGAGCTTCTACAAAGTATTATTGAGAAGTTTATCTAAACTGGGTTTGTTTATGTCATTGATCTGCGACAGTTCCATTGCATTGCTAACCAAAGCGATGCTTTACTTTTTTGTCCATAGCACCGGGCTTGCAGTTGCAGGGAATGTTTGCCGTTTCCCAACCAGATCTTCTAACAAACAAGAGGAGGACATCCATCATGTCCTGCAACATTCTAAAACAAAGTGATAATTCTGTGAAGTTTCTGTGGGCTCCGTTTCCAATAGAGATGTCCGGCTTGTC
Source organism: Glycine tomentella (assembly GCA_007407185.1). Classification (NCBI taxonomy): domain Eukaryota; kingdom Viridiplantae; phylum Streptophyta; class Magnoliopsida; order Fabales; family Fabaceae; genus Glycine; species Glycine tomentella. The sequence continues at coordinate 706,598 of PYAF01002766.1, forward strand.
TATGATTGTTCCATCTCCTTCGGGCTCAAAGCTTTTAGTCATTCGAAATCCAGAGAATGAATCTCCTTGTTGCTTTGAGATTTGGAGCTCGTCGCGAATGGAGAAGGAGTTCCATATCCCCCAGTCACTGCATGGCTCAGTATACAATGATGGATGGTAAGTGATGTATTATTCATGTCTTTTGCCCCTGTGATGCACGGATGCTTCAAAATTAGTGATGCATAATTATGCACTGGATATAATATGACTGTCTTTGTATCAGAACTTGAAGTTTTACATTCTAACTTCCTATATATATCTTTGGATTGAGACAATTTTATTACCACGAACTATAACACTTTTTTACTACAGTTGTTTTGACCCTCATGTCATGCATTATGAAGTCATTCATTTTTTTCATTTTCCTATGGTTTAGGTTTGAGGGTGTCTCATGGAACTTGGATGAAACATGTATAGCATATGTAGCAGAAGAATCCTCTCCTGCAAAGCCCACATTTAACGATTTGGGGGGCTACAAGAAAGGTGGTTGTGCAGATAAGGATTTGGGTTACTGGAAAGGTCAAGGGGATTGGGAGGAGGACTGGGGAGAAACATATGCAGGAAAGAGACGGCCTGCACTTTTTGTTATCAACATCAATAGGTTTTTCATCATTCATGTTAATGTTGGATAAGAGTTAGATATGTTTTTCAGATAGGAAATCTTAGTTTGGTTAGTATTTTCACAGCCGAGACGTACAAGAAGTCAAAGGAATTGACAAATCTTTGAGTATTGGCCAAGTTGTGTGGGCTCCATTTACTGAATGCTCAGAGCAATACCTTGTTTTTGTTGGGTGGTCATCCAAGCCAAGAAAGCTTGGCATTAAATACTGCTCTAACAGGCCTTGTGCATTATACACTGTTAGAGTAAGAGCACTGCATCATGAGTCAAAATCTAATGAACCAGTGGTCCAGTAAGTCACTTTAGTGAGATCTTGTCAACTCTCATAGTTTTCATGCCTCTTTGAATGTATATATTTATTGTGAAGTTGGTTATTTCTGAACTGAATTATGAAAGCAATGTTTTACATGTAGGTCAGCTGAAGAATTTCATGCACTGAACCTTACTCAAACTATAAGCAGTGCCTTCTTTCCACGATTCAGGTAGGCTGGTGGAATCAGATACATATGTCTAAGACTTTATGTCTAATATTTTATTAGGTTTTACATGTGCATGTATTGATTAATCTCCATTTGTTTCATTAGCTTGAGGGTGGCAAACATTTTTGCATAATTTTCTAGTTTTGGTTTGTACCCCTGTGATGTAAGTTGTTGACAAGAAAATGGAAGCATTTCAAAAGATGAAGATGACCGGTGGATGGATTAAGTTTAGTGTTATCCTGAATCATGTCAAGCTAGTAGCTAGTGGAAGTAAGGCTTGGAATTCTTGGATCTGGTGGATGGTGGTTGAAGCAAAAGTCTTTCAATTTTTTTTTTCTTTTGCAGATGTTTTATTTTTTAAAAATTTTAAGTTTTTGAGATGTCATGGATTATTTTTCAGAGCATTGGAAAATATGAAAAATATTACTTGAAAGTTACTTGCCTTTATAGTTGAAACATAGAGTATTACTATTTTGTCAGTGAGGGAAGTAGGAAAGTTGTGATGCAGAAAATTATCTTCCGTTATTTGTTTCATCTAAGTGAGATAAGTTGCCAAAGTGCTAAACCATCATGTGACTTGTGAGCTAATTTAATCACACAACACTTATTTTCCTTTTGAAAAGTCAAAAGATTGTTTTATTAAACAGCAACTTAGTGTAGTTAGTAGTGTTAGTCATGATTCATGATTGTTTCTTCAATTCTTCTGTCTCAATAGTCACTGAAGGAGATAAATACCTGGAGTTGGTTGGCATGGTTTAACTGGTCAGAAAATCAGTGTCAGTTTGTGCTTATTTAACATATTGAACCTATTTGAGCTTATTTAACACAATTATTCTAGATAGTTTCCCAATTTCACAATTCACAGATACAATACACACATCATATTTTTCCAGTTATGAATCGTCTATTATAGCATGGCTTCATGTACCTGATTATTGCAGAAATAATCCATGTTTTCTTACTCTGCATTAAATTTCATTTTTGCTTTCCTTTATTATAACACTCTGTCTTCTTGCTTTCAAGTGGTCATTATTTTCTAATGTCCTATACTCATATATGAACAAAGTGACTTGTCTCAAGTTAATCAAATACCTGCTCATGAAACTATATTAGTTATTGCGAAATGTTGGTATGAGTTGTATCCCCAAAACTCTGACCATTATTCATGAGTTTTCCACCAGTCCAGATGGGAAGTTTCTAGTATTTTTATCTGCAAGAAGTGCTGTGGACTCTGGAGTGCACAATGCTACAAATTCACTTCACAGAATTGATTGGCCAACAGATGGAAAGCTGTTCCAATCTTCCAGAATTTATGAAATCGTAAGCTCTTCGTATATGGCAAGTTTAATTTGGTTTAATTGCATTCTTTGATAACTTAGACAGAACCTCTATTTTCTTTCTCATCTAGTTCATTTATTAAATACTCTGAATTCAATTACAGTACACGGTGTTGGATGCACATACGGCCATGTAGTTTTTCATTTGTGATTCTGAGGTTGTTTATGCTAGCATTAAGTAATTTTATCTACGGGAAATTTTTTAGAATATAGATGCTACACATTTAGCTAGCTTGATAAATGGTTAGCTTTTCAGGCTGTTTTTGTGGTTTGCTTTTTTACAAACAAAACATGATACAATACTTGATGCTATAAGGAAGATTGTTTTCCCTTCTTCCTCCTCTTTGTCTCCTTCTTAGTGGAATATAAACAGAAGTCAATTAGTGCATATTGTTGTCAGTTAACAACTCTGTTGTTTTCCATCAATTTTGGAGATTCCTGTTGTGATGTGTGCTGAGGATGGCTGCTTCCCTGGGCTTTATTGTACTACTATCCATAATAATCCTTGGCTATCTGACAACTGCACAATGATTATATCATCCATCTGGCACAGCAGTGAAGTTCTGCTCTCTGTGAATGTGTTAAGGTAAGTAAATAATATCAGGAATGCTTTTTTTATCCATTTATCAAAGGTTGTGTATTCTTTATGATCAACTCATTTTGTTTTGTTACATTATAGTGGGGAAATATTACATATCAGCCCAGCAGACTCAAATTTCTCATGGAATCTTCTTACACTAGATCGGAACAATATTGTTGCCAGTAAAAACAAGTGCTCAACTTATCAATACTTGGGACTTTTGAAGTGGAGGAATATGTTTTATACTTTTTCTTTGTCAATTATTTTTCAGTTTCCAGCAGTCCAGTTGATGTTCCTCAAATCAAGTATGGAATGGCCATTGAGAAGGCAACAAGCAATACTACATGGAGTTGGTCAAATATATCCAGCCCCATATTCAGATGCTCAGACAAGGTTTGATTTATTTCTTGTGAGATATTAATCGGAATCATTGTCTCAAAAAGATATTATTTTATATGTTTAGAAGTGAATCACTGGATTTTGGCTGTAGGTTATATCTATGCTGTCCTCTCTCCAGTGCAGTATACTGAGTATCTCAGTCAAGGATGCTCATGATGGTCAAACAAAAGGTTTTCAAGTTACTCTGGTTTCTTATTTAATACCAAGTTGAATGACTTAATGAAATTTCATATATGCTTTAGTTTGTATCTGTTTATCCTCAAACAAATTGAGAAGGTATCCAAATACATCTTATGAAATCCATATACTTCTTATCAATAATGAGATCTCCCAAAAAAGAAAATGAACAAAAGCTAGTTTTTGATTGGTACATGAAGATAATACATGTATTATATCTTGTATTAAATCTAGGGTAAGCTTGATTTTATTGATAAAGAATCTAGTAAAGATAAGAACAAGAAATTAGAGAACTGAAGCTCTTTAGTTTCGAGTGGTCAGTGTAAGGGGCATATGTATAACCATAAAAGAACTTTGTGCATCATTTTTTGGAAGCATTTGACGTGTTAACTTGATCAAGATTAATTGTCTTCTCATACAATGCAACCATTTATTTGGCGACTTAATACTTCTGGAACAAATCTAACACTTATTAGTTATACCCTATTCAATAAATCTTACTCTAGTTTATAGGCCAGTCAAGGGACTGTAACATCTATCTTTGTTTTAATTTCAGGTGCTACTAAACATTTTGAAGCTATATTTGTGACATCTAAAACGAAGAACAAGGATGTATTTGATCCATTAATTGTGATCCTTCATGGAGGGCCTCACGATGTCTCTTTGTCATACTTTTCAAAGTATTTGGCTTTTCTATCTTCAGTTGGATACAGCTTGCTAATTGTAAATTACAGGTAGCAAATATACTCTTGAACTTTCAAGCATTAGTTTGGGCCAGTATTGTTAAACTTATGCCTAGAGAGATGGATGGCCCTCATACAGATAAAAATGGATTTAAGGCTGTTGCTTTTTAATGAAAAATAAGCTTAATTGACTTTACTAGCTTGCAGTACCTGTTAAAGAGGATTGGTTATAGAACCTGTATGTTACAACATTTGAATCTCTAACAAATGAAGCAAGTTTAGAGTAGGGAAAAAAATCAGATTGATCGAGAAAATAAAGAACATGACTCTTTGAAAAATAAGTTTAGAGTTTAAATGAGAATGTTAGCATATATAAAGTTTAAATAGTATCCCTTGAAGTCAAATAATAACCAGACTGATACTGGAATGAGAAACAAATGTTGAAAACTGCCTGTCTATAAAAGCTACATTAGAAATTGAAATGATTTATGACCTGGGAATTGTGGACAAAAGGATGTTTAGGGTCTATTTTGACTTCAAAATGATAGAGAGGTTGAATAGTTGAAAGTGAAAGGCTGGTCCTTTTTTTTTATTGTGATATTATGAGTCTGAATAGACACTTTGATTAAATTTCCTGGACAGAAGTCTTTTATGCCATCTGCATCCTAATTATATGTTTAAAAGTTTGTGATACTGAGACTGCTTTTATTTTGGAAATGAATGTCATTGTCAACACCCTTTAGAGAAACCCAATATGATCACAAATAGCATAATTTTAGATATCAAAATATGGTTGAAGAAATGTTAGTTGTTTACTAAATGTCTATTTGAGGTTTCTTGTATGTTATTGTTTCTCAGAGGTTCGTTAGGATTTGGTGAGGAAGCATTACAATCTCTTCCAGGGAAAGTTGGGTCTCAGGTATTTATTATTTTCTACTTTTACTTCTAAATAATTAGATTTGGTTATGCTATCTAAGTGAACCTTTAATTTATAAGCTAGTTGTATAGCTACACTGGATAATATGAGTTGGACCTTGATTTTAGTTTTTCATCTGTAGGATGTCAATGATGTTCTCTCTGCCATAGATCATGTCATCAACTTGGGTCTTGCCAGTCCATCTAAGGTTACAGTGATGGGCATTTCACATGGTGGTTTTCTGACAATGCACTTGATTGGCCAGGTTCAATTAGAACACTTACTGTGACTTCTTTCTGATCTACTCACATATCTATATTTTAGTTTTATCTCTCATCTTTCAATATCAATTTGCTGTATGTAACACCCCGTGTGCACCCGGCGTATTATCATTATACAATATCAAAGTAACGCAGCAAGCATGGAAAATGAACAGTAAAGGAAGCATGAATTCACTACAATATATATATACTCTATACATATATGGTGAATCTCTGTCATATACAGGCCAAGTTCCTCTAAATATACAAGTGACCCCTCAGGGTATCAAAATACAA
>PYAF01002767.1:0-10388 GCA_007407185.1 Glycine tomentella
TAATTGTGTTAGATCGTCTGTATATTATCTTGGATACTGTATTTGGATTGCATCATGGACTGTACTTTATTATTATAAATAAACCATGGTGAGGGAGAATCGTTTATGTTACAAATAAATTAAATCGAAGCAAGAAGAAAGAAATTTTTTATGAAATTTATAACTAAGATACTTCTAATACAAAGTGGAAACGAGATTTCATTTAAAATCAATCGAATACGAGAGAGTAAAAGGAGGTGTTACACCTACAGTTGAATAAATGCAAATACAATTAAACTAACCTGAGAATAAATGCAGATACGATTCCTTCATTCGTTCTGCAAGTTCCCACACAACATCGCCTTCATCATTGGCACTCCAGATCACCTTCACTAGAGGAATTTCCTTCCCCCATAGTTACTTTGTACACTTGTCTTCGATCTTCCCAGGGTTCACTTCATAAGTAAGGTTTTCCCTCAGTTGCACTTGATCTAAGTCAATCACATGAAAAGGATAGGAAATGTACTTTCGAAGTTGGGACATGAAACACTAGGTATAAGTTCGAGAGATTCAAATGTAAAGGTACATTATGTGCAACAAAACCAAATCTTTTTAGAATTTTGTAAGGATCTATGTACTTATGTAACAACTCGCTTCATCGCTGTGTTATCACTACTCTAAATGTGTAATTTCAATTTTTAATGAAAACTCCATTAATTTGATTATGGAAATGAGGATAAATTTTTTGCCATAATACACTCACCAAAACACACAAATACATAAATATATATATATATGTATATATATTGAACAATTATATATCATTCACATGTCAGAACATAATTCAGTTTTTACATATATCTAAGCCAGGGATTTCTAAGCCTGGGATTTACATGCCCAATCACAAAGAATCAAGGAATCAATGGTAAGTGCCATATTTGAGTTAAAATCATGTTTCAAATGTTGGCACTTATCTTTTGATTTCATTAACTTTGTCTATAAACTTGCCTTAAACCTAGTTGATTTGTATCTATTACTTAGATAAATGTTGTTTTTTCATATTTTGAAAGATTAATCCAATCACATTTTGTATTTTGATAGGTTTTGAGGATATCTGACGTTTCTGAACAAGCAAAGCAAGCAAGAAGGGCTTAAAAAGCAAACATAGGAGGTGTTACAAGCAAAACAGGCCCAAAACCCATCCAGGCCCAAAGCTTTCTTCAGCATTAAGATTCTAACTTGCCCAGGTGAGCTCCTCTAGTGTATTTGGCTCGCCCAGGTGAACTTCAAGTCCCAAGACGATAACATTAGCTTGCCCAGGCGAGCAAACATAGGCCAAACTACTCGCCTGGGCGAGTGAAGCTGGCAGGAGAGAAAAAACTATAAATAGGCCACAAATTTGAGAGGAAGGCATGCAATTTTAATTTCTTTTGCTTCTTAAAGCTTGTTCTTTAGTTTAGGAGCTTAAATAATAGTATTAGGTAGGTTAAAGGAGCAAGAAAAGTGAAAATTAGTATGGAGACTCTGTCGGAAAGAAGCGATGATGGTTCTCTTCATCAATTCTTCCATTAAAGGGATGCTCTTTGCAATGATCAGCTAAGCTTCTCTTAAGGGTTTGATGTAATCTTCTTAACCTTATGTCTCTCCTTATTGGTAATTTCATTCTGTCCTTAATGCTTGATTCTACTTGATCACTAGTTTCATGAATTTAAATCCTAAGTGAGACTGGAAAGTAGTCTTAGGGTTTGAACTGAATGATTTTACTCGTTATGTTACGTTGTAACACCCTGAAATTTCAAAAGCTATGGTCAAAATATTATATGAATTATTCTTGCATAGCTATTGATGTGAGTATTAGGTTATGAGAGATTTGATGATCTATATTTAAATTATTTGGGTGAAATATTAATTAGAGACATTACAAAAAATGTTTGAGGAGAAATGACCATATTGCCCTTCCCTTCAAACAAAAATTACAAAAATACCCTTAGATATTTTGGTAAGATATTTTAAGGTAGAAATTACAAAAATACCCTTGGATATTTTGAAAATTACAATCATACCCCAAGGGTGAATGACAAGAATACCCTTAGATATTTTTGGCTAGATATTTTATAGTAGAAATGACAAATATGCCCCTAGGATGAATGATGAATTTACCATAATGCCCTTCAGGTCAGAAATGACCAGATATCCTTAGAGATTTTGTGAGAACCTGATGAAATTACAGAATACTCTTGACTGACAGAATACCAAAATAGTTTGTGACAAGAAACTCTAGAATAAAATTTCTATGAATTTTATAAGGTGACAACTTTGAAACATTAGTTAGAAGAATTCAAGCATTGGAAAAATATGGAAAAATAATAAATAGAATCTATAGAATTTTCTCTAAATTATGAGGTGTCCAGATTTATTTAATAAAATGGTTTAGTAATTTTGATGATCAAAAATAGTACAGACCAATCAGAATTAAGGTAAGAGCAGTCTTGTATGTAAAGTCTGTGTAGCACTCTGTATAGACTGCTTGTGAGCAATTTATATTGTAATTGAAGTCAGTTTCTGGAAAACTCTAGAGTTCTATTATTTAATATTATCCTTTAGGTAGAAGAGTTCAAATTGAACTTTACTTCTTCATATAAAAGGCCATGTGTGAAGATGAATTCGAATTGAATTTTACTTCCTTCCAGTGAATGCCATGTGTGAAGCTATCTTTAAATTGAATTCTTCTTCTTCATAAAAGGTGACATGTGGATACAAGGAAAACCACATAATTTTCTTCTCTTTAAGAAAATGAAAACATAATAAATAGAAAAATATCTTAAGCTTCATAAATTAAAATGATAAGATACAATCATGAAGACTTAAGAAACATCTAGTCACTTGTAAGCCACCATTGATGAAGGGATAAGAAGCCATCATGCTTTGGGAATTATTTATACAAAGTAGCATGAAAGAAAGTAAATTTTCTTCTCCTTCTTTGTTGTCAAGAGAGAAACTTCATGAACATGCCAAGTAAAAGGACACTTGAAAGAAAAAAAGGAAGAAAAAAAGGACACTTGGGACACTTGTAAAGGTCATGACAAGTGTAGGGACACTTGTAATGGAAGCATCATGACTTAGGAGATTTTTGTAAATATTCTATTATTTTCCAAACTCTATATAATGGGAGGGGGCGCGGAAGGCCTTAAGTGGAAGTCATTCTCAAGACTTCATCCTACTACACCTTCACGTGAATCTCTCTCCCATCTCTTTCATTTCATTTTCATCTTTTCCTTTCCAAAGCATAAAAGACTCCACTTTCCCTTAAAGAATCACGTGTAGAAGCCAGTACCATTAGGAAGAGATAGACAAGCTTCATAAGAGGTTATAAGGTATGTATGGGGAAGTTTTATGGTAAAGATAATTTAAGTATTACTTGTGTTTGAATAAGTATGTATAGGGGAGTTTATGCTTAAATAAATGTTGAGTGTTGTTTTGTTTAAATAAATGTTTTTGAGTGTTGTTTTATTTAAATAAATGTTTAGAGTTCAGATTGTTGTTGAGTGTTTCTATGAATTTTTATAAAGTTCATGTGTTGCTAAGTGTTTTATAAATCTCTATGAACTTCATGTGTTTTTGTGAATCGATGTACATGGATGATATGTTAAGTTTTTGTACATGAGTAATAAGCTGAGTTCTGTACTTGATTAATGTTGAGTTTCTGAGTAAAGCACATGAGACAGTAATTGAGAAGTGGTGTTATTTTGATATTTTTCCTGGTGGGGGTTAATTCGTGTTATTTTGATATTTTACCTGGCGGGTGTTAATCCGTGTTATTTTGATATTTTGCCTGGCGGGGTTAATCCGTGTTATTTTGATATTTTGCCTGGCGGGGTTAATCCGTGCTATTTTGATATTTTGCCTGGCGGGGGTTAATTCGTGTTATTTTGATATTTTGCCTGGCGGGGTTAATCCGTGTTATTTTGATATTTTGCCTGGCGGGGGCTAGTCCGTGTTAATTTGATATTTTGCCTTGTGGGGACTAGACCGTGTTAAAATAAAAAGAGAATCATGCATCATATAATTTTTAAGGATGTTGTTATGAATATTCACATATTGAACATATTTGCTTAAATTATGTTTATCATAAACCTACCCTGTACTTTGTGTCTGTGGTTGACACCTGCTATGACCTCGATTTTATTCGGGCGAGCAGATGAACAGTAAAGAGAGACTATTAGTTGTCTACAAGAAGAGAATTTTGTTTGAAAATGTAATATTTTGAAGAGGTTATGTTTGAAGATGTATTTCTTTGTTACATAGTATTTTAGTTGTTTGCACTATGTAATAGAATTGATACCAGTCTATATTTTATTGTACATCAGATTTATAAATATCAATCAGTGAGGAAAAATCTTTTGTACTCTTATTATATGTTACTTCAGAATTATAAATATTACTCAGTAATAGAAATTTGTGGTTTTGTATTTTTAAACAAGTTGAAAGAATTTTTCACTAAAAATCAATAAATAATAAGATGGTAAGTCGAGGTGTTACATACGTTACTAGGAATAGGGCATAACGTTCTGATTGCATAAAGTATGCGCTTATGAATTTAATCCTGGGGTATTTACTTCATATGCGAGGGGTCGATATTCGGTAGATATCCTTAGAACTTGAATGCGAGGGATTGATTCGGGGTAAAACAGTGTGCATCTTTAAAGATAGAAGTTGATTTATGCATGTTAAAGGTTAAATTGAACACTAAGGGTAAGAATGATGAAACCCAATCCCACTTTCTCATAAATATTTCAATTTACTAAGTTCCTTAATTTTTTGCTATTTTCGTAGTCAAATGAAATTCCGCTCATCCTACTTGTACATAACTATTGAATTGTTAAATTCTCTTTGGATTAACTGAGTAGCTCAAGTCCCTGTGGAGACGATCTTTATAAATTTTTATAACTTACAACAACAAATCGGTACGCTTGTCGAAAGTTCTAACAACAAACTAAGAACGAGTTACAAAAGACAACTCTATCCCAAAATAAATTCCAAAGTTATCATGTCAATTTGACAGCTCCAACAAAAGAATCTCCATCCAACATCACCTACTACTGCTCATCTGCTCCCACAAACGAATGTTCGCGATCATCACAGATACCAACCACATGTACAAAATTACAAGGTTTTGTTTATTATACAAGATCAACAAACGCCATATGACAATGATTAGCAAGAAAACAATAATAATAACCACAATCATTCTCAATAATCCATCAGTTCAACATACACTCAGCAAACTAGTCATCAATTTTTTCTATAATTCAAATAAATTATGCTCAGAATGATGCATGCATCTGACTAAACTCTCAAATGCAATGTGGTACCATTCGTCTGGAAATGGGCTAAGTGTGTCCACATAACACTCTCACTTAGGAAAACTAGGCAGAATCTGTCGAGGTCACCTTGTCGTGCACACACACTCCCCCATGTTGATCAGCACGAGTCTTAAGGAAGTTTCAAATCGAGTGATATGCCCCAAGTACCCACATTTTTCCATATGAAAAACCACAAGTACTTACTGACAACGTTTATACTATTTCCATGCAATTATGAAGTATGAGACCTGGGCACCATCAATGCACTAACCGTGGATAGATAAATTTCTAAGCAATCCCCTTCCCTCTTTAGGGATGCTTGAAATTTTTAAAACAATCCCCTTCATTCTCTAGGGATATCAAGCATGTCATTGCACCCCCATGTACAATCACAATATACATCCATCATGATGACATCATTAACATCAACATCATCAAGATCAATATCATCTCGTCTGAATGTCATCATCAACATCAACATCATCTTATCTCAATATCATCATCAAAATCAACATCATCACAAGCAATTGCATTCCATATATATATATATATAGATAAATTCATGCTAGGGATTCACATTCCCCGAGTCTTCAGACAACACAAATCTCTTACAATAACAATCTCTAATACCACGAGACTGATATTTTAGGAAAATTCTAAATTAAAGAGGAGAACTATGGTATACAAGAAAACTCTTTCGCCCAATTAAAATTTAATAAAAAAGTAAATAGAAGAAAACATATATAAAATTTTTGGGCAGAGTTTCCCCTGTAATTAAGACTTTTCCCAAAAATTTCAATCATTACAACAACAACATCCTTCAGAATTTCAATCATCAGTAACAAATATATCACATCCCGTTGGTTAAAACACTTAGTTTTTTTTGAACACCAACATGCACAGGGACAGACATACATTCCCATAATTGGATTCCCTAACCCCAACTATGGTATAAACAATTGTAAACAGATAATAAACTTCTCTCACCTATTTATATCTCTCAATTAGCTCCTTGAAGGAGATCTCTTAGGTTGACGTCCTTTGGTCCAAACGCAAATCTCTATTACCAAATCGAAGAAAATTTACTATAAATTTCAAAGACAAGTTTAATATTAACATTCGTGGTCAAATATCCGTTCATATTTAAAAGGGACTAAAATGGTGTTTTTGGAGTCTACATCAAAAAGATATCATTTTGGAATTTCGATCACGCCAATGTGATCGGGGAGTTCAGCGAAGGTCATGAAAATGACATCAATTTTATAAAAAAGGAAACTTTTACAACATCTCATTTTCAAAGGTTTTTCAAATGAAGTGTAAAAACATCCAATAACGATACCCAAATCAGAAGATATTACTAAGAGAGACTTAAACTAACTAGGAGAAGACAAGGAAATCATGGTTACCTCAAAGAAACCACGTAAGGAGGGTTGAGATCTTCGTTGTCTACCAAATCCTTGAGGTTGGTTTTTAAGATATCGCTCTGATTAAAGTGTTCCTATTCGTGCAGTGGTCCAATGGTAAGCAACGGCGGCTCGTGGCGGTCACCAATGTTCGTGGGTGGTGGAGGAGGAGGTCTAAGGATTTGAGTGAAGGTTTGAAGAGAGAGAGGTGAAAAATCATGTTTTTCACGCTGATGAATGTATTTATAATCTGCAAATCTAGCTAAGAAAGCTTGTTTCGCTAAGTGAAATTCCACTTTTGGCGCTTAGCAAATTTTTTTCTCTGTTTAGAATTGCGCTTAGCATGCTAGTTGCACTAAGAGAGATGTCCAAAATGTTATTTCCCAAATCCTAACAGTCAAAACATGAACAGGTGGGTTGCCAAACTACATTCCAAGTTTGAAGGCGATCCAATGGTTAATGATTTCAAGGTTATGGTTTTACTAAAATACGTTTTGGGTAAAACTTGAAATCACACATTTTCAACACAGATCAAACAAACTTAACCTAACCTAACATCCACACTAAGTTGTTGCACAAGGATAATACACAAACTTCAACTAATTCAAATTAATCAAATAACACAATAAATACATCAAACATCTATTTTCAGCTATCAAAATTTCAGGGCATTACAACTTAGCAGTAAGATTTTGGGATTTCAAAGCTCAACCAACTCCGGTTATAGGTGTGACCTTCAAAAATATGTGTTCTCCTTCTTGAAATTCAAGAGGTATCCATCTATTGTAGTGATAGCTTTTCTGTCAATCTTGATGTAACATCCCAAAAACTTAAATATGTCAATGAGAGATAAAAGAGAAATTACAAAAATGCTTAAAGAAGAATGATCATATTACTCTTTCTCTTGATGTGAGAATTACCATAATATCCCTGAAGTGGAAATTACAAAAAATGCCTTTGAAGTAAAATTACAATAATACTCCTGGAGTAAGTTGTAAATTACCAAAATACCCTTGGATTTTTTGTCTTAGATATTTTGTGGAAACGTGTAAAAATTACAGAAATACCCTTGGAATGAAAAATTACCAAATTGCCCTTAGTAACAATACAAATCACAAGAAATCTAGGAGTACCAAGACTGGCAAAAAAATTTATGATTAGTATCTAAAGCTATCATAAGTTATAATTTTAGACCATGTGAACACGTTAAGTACAAAATTCTTAGCTGTATGATAAAATCTTAGAATATCTAAATAATATATATAGTGTTATGAGAAAAAATATCGCATGAGGAACACATGTGTGTGATACAAGAAGGATATGATAAAGGGATCCAAGTGGCAAGCTTAGAAGTACTTAGAATAAATTTAGTCATGATTAGTTAACTTTATAGAAGAAACAAATTCTAGTAGCATAAAGGGATCTAGCCATGTGGAATCTTTCATAAAGACATAAAACATTAGGTGAATGACCAAAGAAAATTAATAGGTAATGACACCTTAGTAACTATTACATCAATTTGAAAACACACGAAGTACAAAGTTGTATAAATACTAAAACTAGGTTCAACCACATGTGGTTGCATATGTGAGATTTTAAAAAAAAAAAAACAAAACCAATAGGAATTTAAGTGTAGCCTTATGTGAGTGTGTACATATATGCCTTCTTAGAAGTGGTGAATGATAAGCCATGCATAAAACAAAAAGGATTCAGCCTCTTAAGCAAGCCTTCCACGTAATGGTCTATCATAAATGAAGAGAATATTCACTTTATTAAGAGATAAGGTGAATTAATGAATCAAAACAAAAATCTAAGATAATATCTTTAAGCCATGATTACTTGGTTGCATTAGAACCAAACCAAGCACTAACTAGATTACATCCTAACTAATCCCTTTACATCCTAATTAAATTTTCTACTATAAATACCCCTTCATTGAAAACAAATTTGCACCTTATTCTGTCACTCTCAAACCTCATGTCACTTTACTTTGCTTCATTATTTTCACTTCTTTCTTAACTTCCAACAGTAGCCTATCACTTCTATTGCCTCCTTCACCTTTCCAAAACATCAAATACTAGACAAGAATTTCATTCTGTCAAGACCTCTAGGAGCAACCAAGTACTTGGAAGAGTTGGAAGAATTGGAAGCAAACTTGTTCAAGGTAGGTGAAAGTTTAGGTTTACTTATCACTTGATTCTTGAGATTATTTGAATGGTATTTTGGTGTATCTTAGTCTTAAGCTTGATGGCATGTGGATGTTTAATATCTTGTTTTCTTGAAGATATTTTATATAACTTTGCTTTAAGAAATGAATGAAATATTTCAAGTAACATCAAGGTAGGTGTAAGACTAAGCTTTTGGTGAATGTTGGTGTTGAAGCTTGAATGGGTTTGAGTTGAATTTTGGTCTATTTTAAAAAAATTTATAGCTCCCTCTGTACTTAACCAAACGAAGTGTTTGACCACTCATTTTAACACTTAGGATATCCTCTAGGTTGTCCTAAAATATGGAACCATACTGAGTAGTGAATCGTGCCCATAATTTATTTAAAGCCAAGCTGTCCAAAACTGTGCATACTCAAAACAACCACTACCACCGGTTTTAAAAATTTTATTTCTCTCTCATTTCTTACTCAAATAAGTTTTATGATATATGGAATTAAAGATATAGATGTTAAATATAACATATAAAAAATTCAGATAAATATAGATTGCGTACTGCTTGCAGTCACAAAAACACTAAAAGATGTCAGTGTAGAATTTTGAGCTTGCTGGCAACCTTGGAGTGTGGTTATTAAGATGCTATAGCTAGAGTTGTAGAACTCCAATTGAAGCATGTGACACCCTGTTAGAAATCTTGGGAAGTCTAGTTTAAAATACTAAAAGATGGAAATTTAACGACTTGTAGATTATCACAGATTATAGAAAGAACCAAATCATATGTGGTGAGAAATATTGTTGTTATGATGTTCTTGAAAAGTGTTTTTGTATGATGATGAAATCTTGATGTTTTGTGGCATAATTGCATGGAATGATTTATGTAGCTTTGCATGTCATTGAGCATGTCATGTGAATTAAGAAAGATAAAAGATAAGACCTGAAGGGTGATACAATTAAGTTGAGCACGACCCTATAAAAGCTAGCTAAAACATGGAAGCTTCTCACATCCTTCACACCTTTTGGAGTTGGCCACTCCATTATGGATTCCACTTTCTCATGATCCACTTGGCCTCCTTGAGCACCTACTATAAAACCTAGAAACACAACTTGTAAAGTGCAAAAGGAACATTTATCAATTACTTCATACAAAGTTTCCTTCCTTAGCACCTCCAAGAAATTTTTAACATGCATCAAATGATCATTTAAATTGGCACTATAAACAAGAATGTCATCAAAGTACAATACCGCAAACTTGCCTATAAAGTGTCTAAGAACATGATTCATGTAACACCCCGACCGGACGTGTTATCATTAACAATATCATAAGCGCGCCATACGCGTTACTCTAACGCAATGCGGAAACGATAGAATCGATTTTTCGTGATACATTATGCAAAGAATATAAAAACAAACATACACCAAACTATGCTGATCCAGATAAAACATACATAACATAAGTAGGCATACAAAACAGACAGAGA
>PYAF01002768.1:10666-26367 GCA_007407185.1 Glycine tomentella
ATTCATGCATGAATCGTTCTATTTCTTATTGGTAGTTTCATTCCGCGCTTAATGCTTGATCCTACTTGATCACTAGTATCACGAACTTAAATCCGAAGTGAGACTGGAAAGTAATCTTAGGGTTTGAACTGAATGAAATTACTCGTTACGTTACGTTGCTAGGAATAGGGCATAATGTTTCGATTGCATAAAAGCACGCTATAATAACCATGGTTTTTCAAGCTTATTTTTTTGGGTTTTCCTGTGAGCCACGCCAGGAGCATGGGAGCCACGCCAGGAGCGTAGGAAGTGCTCTAGAAGGTTGATTTCCACTGGAGTGCCACGCCAGGAGCGTGCGAAGTGCTCCAGAAATTGGTTTTCTTCTGCCAGCCCACGCTGGTAGCGTGGGAGTCCACGCTGGCAGCATGGAAGTCACGTCAGAGGCCTATAAAAGGCCCAAAAACTTGGAAACCTTGGCATTTTTCTTCCTTTCTTCTTCCTCCTCCGTTCAGACCTCCATTAGAGCTTGCTCCAAGCTTTTTAGGACCTTATATGAGAGCCTAAACACCTCCCTTAGACCTTTGAGTGTGAGAGGAACTTATGGAAGCTTGAATCCTTCAATTTCTGCTCTTGAAAAACCCCTTTGAGTGAGGAGTGTTTTCTTAGAGGAAACACTCAGAGAACTTGAGATTGGCGAGGACTCACGGCGTATAAAGGACACCAAAGCTCGAGGAAGCTGTCCTGAGGTCTTTCAAGTCGCCACTGAGATAAGAAACTCAAGTTTCTCCGATTGATTTTGAGTTTTGGGGGTTCCTGTGAATAGTGACCCATATGAGCTGGGGCTAGAATTAGCCCAGGGTCCTGTAGAGAAACTTGTTTAGAGCGATGAATAGATGAAGGATTAGCTTTCAGTTTCTGATTTAGATAACTTTGGATTTTGCCTCTGTGGCTTGTATGTGTGGCTTAGTGACAAAGTCACTTGTGGTTTAGAATCCAAGCCTTTGTTTATGTGGTGTTGAGCCTGTAAAGCTAGTGGAATGATGCCCTGGTTGAGGGTTAGATTGTTCCAGAGTTATGTGGATTATGAAACTGAGGTGAGCTAATGCTCAGACCTGTGTGTGTATTGAGTCTGTGATGACTTAGATGGCTTGTATTCAGCCTTGAGGGACCATGTATGGTTTGTGGGCAGCCTAGTATGGGCTGAGCTTGTGTTGAACCCTAGGTTAGGGGAATTCGGTTATGTTATGTACCGTGACTTGAATGTCTGTGAATTGGTTTTGATATGGACATGTGCCTTGATTAGGCTTTGATTCTGAGATTGTTGGTGGCGGGAGCCACAGAGCAGGGACAAGACCACAAAGTGAGACCTTGCCAGGTAAGTTCAGTGTTTCTGGGGGATGAATTCCCGTTTTGGTTGCACACCACACTCCTGGGGAGTGTTGGTCATGATTCATGATGCATGCATTGGCTGTTGCATTGCTTATATTGATCTTGTGTGCATCTGTATTGAATACATGTATGCTGTGATTGAGATATATCTATTGGCCAATAGATGAATACAGGCATTGAGGAGCTCTGCCGTGTATTCAGGGCGTTGAGGAGCTCCGCCCATGGCATTGAGGAGCTCTGCCATATCTTGATAGGTATTGACGTTGAGGAGCTCCGCCAGGCATTGAGGAGCTCTGCCACCTGTCATGTGTTGAGAATATGATGATTATTATGATATGATGAGGGCCAGAGGGCCAGACCAGTGGGCCATGTTTGATGTGTTTGCCTGTTTATGTGTTGCGAATCTGTGGGCCAGGGTGGGAATGATTTCCCTAGGACCTTGAGCTTACTGAGATATGTTATCTCACCCTGTGTGGGGTTTATATGATTTCAGGTGACCTTGCTAGAAGAGAAGATCAGTCTCAGGGCAAGATGCCCAGCAGAGACTAGGCTGCTTGACTGAGGAGCGGCATGGAGAGCTTGAAGGCTCTATTTTGGTTTTGTTTTGGTTGTATAGTTCTGTAGACCCTCGAGAAGGGCTGATATTCTTTTGCATCACCACAGAGTGGTGTGGAAACTAATGTATATATTTGCACAGAACTATTATGATATGTATATGAGACTTTCCCCTGAGTATAAGTGTTGTATAATTGATAATCTGCCCATATGTTATTTTATCTGTCTTTATGATGTATGATGTGAGAAACTGGATCAGCAGGGGAGTGATATATGTTTCTTGTGTGTGTTATCTGATATATTGGTTATTCCATACATAATGTATCAAGAAAAACGATTTTGTGCTTCCGCTGAGCTATATAATTTATGTTTTAAACGCTAATATGATATTATTAATGATAACACGTCGGAGGCCTACGGGGTGTTACACATGCGATTATAGTTCTTAACGCTGGGGTAATTTACTTAAGTATGCGAGGGATCGATATTCGGTAAAATATCCTTAGAACTTGGATGCGAGGAATCGATTCAAGGTAACTTAGTGTGCATCAATAAGAATAGACGGTGATTTATGCATGGTAAATATTAATTGAATATAGAATGTTAAGAATGATGAAATCCAATCCCGCTTTCTCATAAATATATTTTCATTTTCGTTAAGTTTAGTTAGTTTATTTTACTTGCATCAACAAATGAAATATCATTCGACCTAATTGTACATATCTATTCAACTGTTTAATTTTAGTTGGATTAACTGAGTAAGCTCAAGTCCCTGTGGAGACGATCTTTTATAAATTCGAAACTTACAACGATAGAACGGTACGCTTGCCGTGGTGAAAATCCGTAACAGAACACTACTCAACACAACCCCTAGAGAAACCCTATCTCTAGTTTACAAGCAAGAATCCCAATTACAATAGACAAAAAAATTACATCCAAAATCAAAACGAAAATCACAGAAAGATTAAGGAGAGAAACAACCTGATGATCCAAAGATTAACAATGCAAATGATGGATTGACACAGGTTGAATTAACCAATTAAATCAGCTTCCCTTAATCTTGAATGAAATCTTGCTCAAGATTGACTAACAATCTCATGATCAATGTAGAAATAGAGCAAGCATGTAAAACAAACTTTGAAAACACCGAGAAAGGCTTTTAGAACTGTTTTGGCTCGATGGGTATCAGTATACAACGTTACAAAATCAAGCAAAGTGATTTCCTATTTATAACGGAAAAACTTAACAGCTTTAATCGATTAATACACGCCTAATAATCGATTATTCTGTCTTGTAATCGATTAAGACAGGAGGTTCATTTTTTCAAAATACACTATGTAATTGATTACTAACATTGGTAATCGATTAAAGTAGGAGCCATAGCCTTTCTAATTACACTGTGTAATCGATTGCTAATCGAGGTAATCGATTATCTAGTACAAAACTTAGAGTTTAAACACAACATGTAATCGGTTACCATCTATGGTAATCGATTAAAGCAGGGAGAGGCTTTTTTTTCCAGATAAGCCTATGTAATCGATTACAATATATTGGTAATCGATTATCCCAGTAGATCTTTAAATACATATACAAGCATGTAATCGATTACTACCCATAGGTAATCGTTTAAAATGTTCATCAAGGCAGTTTTCTAAGTACCTGTCATGATGTGGCAGAGCTCCTCAATGCCTGGCGAAGCTCCTCAACGTCAGTACCTGTCATGATGTGGCAGAGCTCCTCAATGCCACGGGCGGAGCTCCTCAACGCCCAGAATACACGGCGGAGCTCCTCAATGCCGGTATTTATCTATTGGCCAACAGATATCTCAATCACAGAATGCATATATCAAATGCAGATACATATAAATCAACATAACAATGCCATCGCCAATGCATGCAGTATGAATCATGACCAACACTCCCCAGGAGTGTGGTGTGCAACCAAAACGGGAATTCATCCCCAGAGAACACTGAACTTACCTGGGACAATATCACTCTGTGGTCTAGTCCCTGCTCTGTGGCTCCCGCCACCAATAATCTCAGAGTCAACGCCTAAACAAGGCATATACAGTTTCATATCAATATTCAGACCACAGGCATCAATCACATATCAAACAGATCAAAATTCTCTTATCCTAGGGTTCAAATCAAGTCTAGCCCGTCATTAGGCTTCTCTCAGACCACTCAAGGTCCATCAGAATGAAATACAATCCATCTGAGTCATTCTAGACTCACTACAAATATATATATAACCTAAGCTTTACTCAGCCTCACATTCAATTGTAATCAGAATGGGCTGAGGTTCACTCAAAGCCCTATTCCATTAGCCTCGCGGCTTAGAACATCACAATCAAGGCTCTAGCTTATCATAATACCATCAACAAGTGACTCTACATCAGTCACACAGATATACACAGAGCCAGGATTAAAAGTTATCAGAATCAAAAACTGAAAGCTAATCCTTCATCTATTCTAAGCCTTGAACAACTTTCTCAACTGGACCCTGGGCTAATTCTAGCCCCAGCTCCTATGGGTCACTATTCACAGGAACCCCCAGAATCCAAATTAAACGGTGAAACTTGTGTTTCTTACCTCAGTGGCGACTCCAACAGCCTCAGAACAGCTTCCTCTAGCTTCTATGTCCTAATCACGCTGTGGTTCTGCACCAAGCTCAAGTTCTCTAAGCTTTTCTCTGAGGTTCCTCTTCTCACTCAAAATGGGGTTTTCAAGGAAAAGGATGAAGGTTTACAGCTTTCCAAAGGGTTTCTAAAAGATCAAGGGTCATCAAGAGGTGTTTAGGCTAGTATATAATGTCCCTAAAAGCTTGGGAGGGTCTTCAATGGAGGTCAGCTCGTAGAGGAGGAAGAAGAAGAAGAAATGGCCAAAAAATCGCAGTTTTGGCCTTAAATACCTGGCCTGCCCGACCTCTGGCGCCACCAGCGCCAGCTCTGGCGCCATCAGCGCCAATAGGTCGGTTAGTCTGGCGCTCTTAGCGCCACTCCCGCGCTCTTAGCGCCGGTTTTCAGAACGTGTGGCACCCTCAGCGCCACTTCTGGCGCCCCCAGCGCCAGTGTCCAGAGACTCTGGCGCCCTCAGCGCCACATCTGGTGCCACCAGCGCCGGCTGGGAAATTTGGCGCTCCTGGCGCCAACTCTGGCGCCCTTCGCGTGGACCTCCAGGGATTCTGGCGCTTCCAGCGCCGTCCTGGCACTCTTGGCGCCACATTCCAGAACGCATGACGCCCTTAGCGTGGAGCTGGCGCTCTTGGCGCCACTTTCCAGTGGGTCTGGCGCAATCAGCGCCAGCCCTGGCGCCATCAGCGGTGCACCCTTAACAGGGTTTTCTGATCTGAATCCCCGCGCGATAGCGCGGGGTTAAGCGCCGAAAAATGAAGGTCCTTACACATGCAAAAGACTATAACATATGGTTTGCCTATTTCTGATTGTTCAGAGAATAAACCTTTCCTAATTTAGCGAATCCCTAATCCCTTAGTGAATTAACCCTTTAACCTGAATCGAAAACCTAATTCCTTAGTGAAGTCTATCAAGTTAAGCAATTAAAAGACCATATTATAAGTTCTGCAGTCACGCATTCCTATCCCTTGGTAATGAACAACTGTTACTTTACTAAGGTCAGAAATTAGAATCCCAACGTCCCCATTGCGAATCCTAACCCTCAATACTTAATTAGAATAACTAATTCCAAATAAGAATAAAATAATCAAGAACAGAGTAAAGCAAAACAATAAAGAAATTCTCATTCAATACCAGTCAAGTTACAGAGGAGTTCACATCAGTTCATGGCCTTCCCACAATACAAGATTTAGCCTGCCATAGGCCTCAAGAATACAAAAGCTGTTGAATGATTCCTAATTCTGTTGAAACCCTAGCCTTGATTCTTGAATTTCAGAGGTCTGTAGAATTAATTCTTGATGATAGAGGGTTAATGGATGAATAATGGATCCTCTTTCAGTCCTCAGAGGCCTTATATTTATAGAATAATTTAATTAAGGTAACAAAGCCTAAAACAGTGCCAAAATTCAAAACAGATAAATCTAAATCAGGAAACAGAATCTCTGTGGCGTGACTCGCGCGGCGTCCCGCACTAATCGCGTGGACTGCTCGAATGGATGGCGCTGATCGCGTGGAACTCCACGCTAATAGCGTGGAGTCTTCGAGCTGAATGGCCTGATGCTGGACTTCTGGCGCTGATGGCGCGGCTATGGCGCGATCCAAGCGAAGGCTTCGACTAAGTGGCGCTGTTAGCATGGCCATGGCGCGAGTCGCGTGACTTCTTCGAGTTGGAAGGTTGGCCTTTGAGCATCTGGCGCTACTGGCGCAAAGTGTGGCGCTGATCGCGCGGCTTGTTCGAATCTGAGGCCTGTTGTTATGCACTTGGCGCGACTCGCGCGGGATCCAGCGCGATCCACGCGAGACCTTGAACTTGCTTTTCTTCCTTCTTTTGCCTTGATTCTCCTCTTTTAAGCCTTAAAATGCACAAATGGTAATGATATGAGATTAAATCAAACTTAATAATAAACTAACCTATTCTAATCTATTTTATTAATTATTTAACTAAATTATAACCTAAAACTATCCTAAAACTAAGATGTGTTTGCAACACATCAAACAATTCCCAGATTTGAAAGTTGCTGTCCCCAGCAACAGAAAGATTTCAAGAGTAAGCAAGAATATGATCAAACTAAACCACAACTACAATCCTAGAATCATCATGCTATGTATGATCAATTCAAATCGAAGCTTTCCATGGCACTTTCAATGTTGTCAATTCATGAGAATACTTGAGTATTCCTCGCAAAAGTTGTGTTTAATCCACTCATTCACTTAAGTGTATCAGGCTATGATTACTCTCTTACTCAACAATGTCACAGCACTACCATAAGCTTGAAAATATTCTCAACAGTTGCAAGCATGACTTGATCAAAAAGTCTTTCCGGCTTGTAATGTGGCTGGGCTAAAGGTAGGAAAATATATGGATAAGTAGCTTATAAGAGGCTAGATCCAGTCCTTTAAGTCCACAACATGCTCCTTGTCCTCCTTTTCAAAACCTGGTACTTTATTCATACTATTTATTCTAAAGTAAAAGCAGAACAACAAACTTCTTTTTGATTTTGGATTTTTTTTTAAATCAAAACAATCAAATTTAAAACAATTACTGCAGCTTCTCAAAACTCCAGCTGATGGACTTATTGTTTTCCAACTTGGTTCATGCTTGTTTAATCCTATTCTTCTCAACCATTTGATTTACTTGTATTCCTCCACACTTTGTTGGATAATTCCCTGTTTTTCTGCTGTCATTGACTTATATCAAACCTTTTCTAGCCTCAGGGTTTTGATCAAATGGATGTGGCTTTGATTTGGGTAATTTGAAATGAAAGGCTTAAGCTCAAATGAGGTGCAATTGGAAAATAATTGAAGGTTAGTCAGTTTGGCCCTAGTTTCAGAAGAAAAATCTGCCTTAATCATATCAAGTCACACCTGCATCCAGAGAAACAATTCAAATTCTAGAGTACTATGAAATTGGAATCTCTCGGAAAGAAAACATTACCGCTGTTTGGCTTAAATCCTCACAGGTGTTCAAACTCAAGTCAATCTCAGTTGACTCATTTCAAGCATCATTTCAACTTCAACATGCATTTCACATACCAACAATCATAATCCTATTCATGTATCATGCAGTTCATGCTATGTTTCATTTCATCAAGCTTTCTTCAGAGAAATCCTATCCATCATTCACTTTTTATCATGAAAAATCTGATGTGCTGCTTATTTATTTTTATTTTTTTAAAAAAAATTCTGTTAGACGTCATCTGTTCCTTGACTGTGATTTGCTAAATAATGCGTATACATGACCATTCCCAGATTTATATGTTGTTGTCCCCAACAACCACAAATAAGGTCACAGCGCTTTGGAAAATTTCAGCATTATTTAGAAAATCGCATTCAACTCGAAACATTGATCTAAACAGCTTTTTTTTGCAAACAAGAATCAAAAACAGTATTATATATAAATGCAAAAATGTAAATGTGCAGAATGTATGTAATGTCCAGTGCAGAATCAAAATAAAACCAAAATAGAAAACAATAAACATAAAGAAATAAAATAGGTCCTGATCACTCCTCTCCCTCTCTACTCTCTACAATAACTACAGCCTCTGAAGTCTGTGCTAGCTCAGGAATATATGGCTCTATAGCTGCCGTATCATCTGAAGGTACAAGCGGGGTCTCTGTGGCTACTGCAGCTGCATCAGAGGGTGTAGGAGGATCTGCTGGTGGTGCTGGTGGAATCTGGTACTCAGCTGGTGGAATCTGGTACTCAGCTGGTGGAATCCCTAAATGTCTGCAAATGGCTCCAAGCATGGTGGTCTGCTGAGCAAGCTGGGTCCTGACAAACTCCTGGAAGGCCAAATAAGTGGGAGAATCTGTGTAGAGTGGCTCGTGTCCAGGGGTGGTAGAAGTAGGAGCTGTAGCTAGTGGTGGTGGAATCTCTGCTAGCTATGCAGGCTGGGGAGCCTCCGGTGCTGGTATGTCTCTGGGGCTGCGGGTTGCAAGCTCCTCTGGTTTGAGCTTTGAAGCTCGGAGAACTTGCTCATTAGCCACTGTCTCCATGGCGTCCAAATAGGTCTTGTGGACCATGAGTGATGAGATCAGGACGTCCATGGGCTCATCGTCTGCAATTTCCACACCCGCATGTCGACACAGGTGTAGAATCAGGGAGGGGTGGGCCAGCCAAGACTTGCTGCTGGCGTCCTGTATCTTGTGAAGGATTCTGTTAAAGAGAAGCTCAGAGATAAGGAGGTTACCGTCACCTCTGAGAGTGTATAGTAGGATGACTCTCTCTACATTCACATCAGTCATATTAGTGGAAGGAATGACTGTGTGATTAATAAATTGGTGCCAAAAAGTGGCATCCCCAACCAGATCATGTTTCCGCAGCTTCTCTGGTATATAGTCCAGCCCGGATTTAGGCTTCCAAGCAGTGTATGGACCTGTGATAGCCCTTCTGATAGTGGTGGCCAGCTGCGGAACTTCATCCCTTACATCTTGGTCAATGCATCTGGCTGCATGCGGAAGAATAAGTCATGGAATTCGTAGCCCTCAAATGGATCGTATTGGGTGTCCAATAACTGCTCTATGGCTTTCTCATCAAAAGACACCTGGACATCTCGGACCCAAGACATCCTGCTCCTGGCTACTATGTCTGGATCAACATTTGCTAGAAATTCCTTCAATATAGAGTTGGAACTGGGCCTTGGGAAGCTGACCAGTCTTTGCCACTGGCGTCTAAGAATGACTTCTCGCACTGGGTTCCCTTCCGGAAGTGTGTTTCAAAGGATCTTCTTCTCCTGAATTATTTTCTTCTGGAGGTACCAAGTATCGAATTTTTCTTGGCATTCGGGCGATCTGAATCTACCCTCACCATAATCTGCTAACCTGGCCCTTTTCCTGCCTCCTGCTGTGATTTTCTTCTTTCCTTTAGCCACCTATTTACCCTGAACTCAGAAAAAATTCAAATATATATAGATTTCAATCAGCTTAATTATCAGATTTGTTGCCTTCAGTTATCCAGATCAAGCACAACACTCAACAAAATGAATGTTAACCACAAGGTGTTGGCTAATCAATTTAGGCACCTGCAGCTGTAATTATCTGTACATGAAAGCAATAGGTACCATAAACAAGTACATTCCAACAGGGATCATCAATTGGGATTCCCAGATTTAAGGTCCTCATATCTACCAATAATTCAGAATTCAAGTATTTCATGCAAGCATATTCCTAAATCATTTGGTCTTAGTCATCACAGACACAGGTCAAGCAAAATGGGTTCAAATATCAAATCAGATATAATTCACTGTGACTTATTCAACCACAAATCAAGTTGTTCATTGTCAATCCCTAGTCAATGTGGTTCTAGTCAATTCAAAAATTCAACATGTATGTGCAGATTTTCCATGACAGCACCATTGGTTTTATTCAAGTTCAGTCCAGAAATCAACAATTCCCAGATTTAATTCTATTGCAATACCAATTCAATTATTTAATTCAGACCCATTTCAAAATTTCACCAGTTTGATCAGAGATCTAGATACAAGGAACAACAATTAGGCATCAACAACTGGAGTGATTATATTGGGCCATATTGCATCCACTCGGTGGTTTTATAGCTATGCACATTAACCAGTCAAGTTCAGGGAGCATACAAACATATATAATTACTAAAGTCACTGGTTGTATTCCTTCATCAAATCAACAATCAAATCATTGCTATACCCACTCCATATAGGTCCCCTATGCCTAACCATTCCCAGATTTTGGTCTTGTCCATATTCTAATTCAGTGGGTCTCAAGGTTGGCATGGACACATTTCAACTATTTCAAGTCCAAGTGTCAAAACAGAGATATGCATCAAAGCATGAATTTAATGTCTCCACCACATTTCAATTCCTTCATTTGGCTCATAATCTGTCAAGCATTATAACTTATCATGCATTTCATATCAATAGTTGACATATTAAGGTAACTAGCTTATTTCAATGCAAGGTTACACTATCATTCATACTTTACCCAAATTTCATTGCCACACCCAAAACAACATATATAGCTATCTCATGCAATTTCATAGGTACCATAAACAGTTCATATTTCAAGGGTTTTGCAGTTCTTGATAATTCAGGACAAGCAATTTATCAAATACCCTGTTAACACCATTTGGTATTGTAGTCTTCAACCAAAGTCACTACTTTAAGCACAAAGATACATATCTAAGATTAAATCAATGCACCTGGACCTTATTTATATCCAACATTCAAATTAGTGAAGGGCCTTATGCATACTTAATCAACTTTGGTCACAATTCAGTTCAATTTCTCTTTTAGGCATTTAGACAAACATCTAATGGGCATATAATCAAATCAATATACTATGCCTATTTTGATCATGTCACATTCCCAATTGAATAGAATCAATAGCAATAAGCAAGAGATCAAAACAGTTTATTTTCTACCCTAAGGTTCCCCAAGCATTTTCTCAAAATTGGATGTGAAGGCATTGAGCATTGAGCCGTCGGTTTCTATGGTGCCTAGGTGTGCTATTGTTTATTACCTAGCAATTAAGGTCCCGAATATTTACCTTGTCACCAGCCATTGCAGAAATTTGAAAGCTAGCGGTGGCTCCTAATTGATGCGAAGCAGCTACTTAGAGAGGATGGAACTGTGAGGTATGCGGGAGAAGAGATGGAGGGAATTTGAAAGTGAAGGGGGGTGGGTGAGGCTTTTTAAGAGTGATAATGGGGAGGGAGTGGTTAATGGAGGGTTTGATGGTGGTGCTGAGGTTCAGGCGAGAAAGAGGGAGCAGTTTTGGTAAGTAGGAGAGTGAGGCACGAATGAAGTAATTTGAAAATAAAAACTGATTCCGTGACCTCGCGCGGATCGTGCGGCAAGCGGCGCAGATTGCGCCATGAAACATTGGAGGGTCTTTTGTTTCGTCTAATCCGCGCGATTTGCGTGGGATCTCACACGATCCGCGTGGATGGGTATTGAAAGGACCCTCAGCCTCGAATATCTCGCGCTACCCGCGCCATACTTCACGCGACTAGCATGGAACCTTCAAAATTAACAGCCAAGGTCGAACAACTGGCGCTGATCACGCCACTACTCACACTATTCGCGTGATTTAATGCAGAAACAGGTCAATGGGTCGAGCAACTCGCGCTACTCGCACGGAATTCACGCGATTCGCGTGGATAAGTCGTGGCCTTGGCGCTGGTAGTGCCACTCTTGGCGCGGGTAGTGCCAGTTTATGCAGATGAAGAGGCCTGGCTCGAGTATGTCACGCGGTTCGCGCCACTTTCACACTTTTAGCATGGATGGACCGAATGCTTGACTCGGTTAGCGCCGCACGTGGTGCGAGTCGCGCCATGCTTCGGAACAACTTTTAATTTTTCCTTGGCTTTTTCTTTTATTAACTAACATCATATTAAATTAACTATAATTGAAACTATGCATGGTGATAAGAATGATCTTAAACTATTAAAATTTAAAATGCCTAATTCTAGATGCATGAACCTAAAGTGGCTACTAAGGAATGTTCATAAAAATAAATTTACTGCTAGCAATCTTAAACAAAACCTAAGCATTATGTACATTACCAGTGGATCGTTTAATGTCTTAAGCTAGACGCTTGTTCCTTTTTAATCCTCAGTGACCTTGAGTGGAACAGAAACTGAATTTCTGTCCACCTCTCCCCCAAAGTAATGTTTTAAACGATAACCGTTTACCTTGAAAGCTCTGTCACTATCCAAAGGTGAGATTGCCACCATGCCATAAGGATACACTTCACGTACAAGGAAAGGTCCAGACCAACTTGATTTTAACTTACCTGGAAAGAGTCGCAGGTGAGAATTATAGAGCAGCACTTGTTGGCCAGGAACAAACTCCTTTGGACGGATTTGGTTATCATGCCACTTCTTTGTCTTCTCTTTGTAGATCATGGCATTCTCATATGTAGCTAATCTGAACTCATCTAATTCATTCAACTGAAGCAACCTTTTCTCATTAGCTTTTGTCAGTTCAAAATTTAAAAACATAGTTGCCCAGATTGCTTTATGTTCAAGTTCAATAGGGAGATGGCAAGCCTTACCATAGACAAGCTGAAAAGGAGACATACCTATTGGAGTTTTAAATGCAGTTCTGTATGCCCACAAAGCATCATCTAGCTTCTTAGACCAGTCCTTTCTTGATGTTCCAACAGTTTTCTCAAGTATTTGCTTCAGTTCTCGGTTGGAAATTTCTACCTGTCCACTTGTTTGAGGATGATAAGGGGTTGCTACTTTGTGTTTGACTCCATACTTAGCTAACAAACTGTCAAATTGCTTGTTACAAAAGTGAGTTCCTCCATCACTTATGATTGCTCTTTGCACCCCAAATCTAGTGAAGATATTCTTTCATAGGAATGAGATCACCACCTTGGCATCATTGGTAGGTAAAACAGTTGCCTCAACCCACTTGGAGACATAATCTACAGCAACCAAGATATATTAGTTGGAGAATGACTTCGGGAAGGGTCCCATGAAATTAATGCCCCATACATCGAACAGTTCAACTTCTTGGATGTTGTTGAGTGGCATCTCATCTCTGCGAGATACATTACCTGTCCTTTGACAACTATCACACTGCATCACAAAGTTTTTAGCATCCTTGAATAATGTTGGCCAGTAATAGCCACATTGCAGCACTTTGTGTGCAGTCCTGTTTGCTCCGAAATGGCCTCCATAGCTAGAGGAATGAAAGTGCCACAAAATATCTGACACGTCGCTTTCAGCTACACATCTGCGGATAACATTGTCAGTGCATTGAAAATACAAGTAAGGGTTATCCAAGAAATACCTTCTCGCATCATGTAAGAATTTCATTCTCTGCTGACAATTGAGATCTTCAGGTAAAATTCCAGCAGCTTTGTAGTTGGCCATGTTAGCAAACCATGGACTAAATTGCACAGCCAGCACTTGCTCATCAGGGAAAGACTCATTGATTTCAACTTCTGGTCCATCTTGCAAGTCTTTCTCCTAAATCCTAGACAAATGATCTGCAACTTTGTTTTCCACTCCAGCTTTATCTCTGATTTCAAGGTCAAATTCCTGCAACAATAACATCCAACGCAGCAAGCGTGGTTTTGCATCTTGCTTATGCAGCAGAAATTTAAGAGCTGCGTGGTCAGTATAAACAATCACTTTTGAGCCTACTAAATATGATCTAAACTTATCTAAGGCATACGCAACAGCTAGCATCTCTTTTTCAGTTGTGGCATAATTTACTTGTGCCTCATTTAAGATTTTACTAGCATAATAAATAACATTCAAGCGTTTTTCTTTTCGCTGTCCTAAAACTTCACCCACTGCATAACCAGCCAAGCGTTCAAGCATTTGGTCCTTGAAAGGGAGTGGAAAATGGTCTTTTCGAGTTGCATCATTAAGCCTTCGGTAATCAACACACATTCTCCAGCCTGTGATGGTTCTTGAGGGGATCAAGTCATTGTTGTCATTTTGGATGACCGTCATGCCCCCTTTCTTTGGAACCGTTTGGACTGGACTTACCCAAGTTGTGTTTGAAATTGGATATATCATACCTGCATCCAAAAGCTTAACAACCTCTTTTCTTACCACTTCTTTCATTGTGGGATTGAGCCTTCTTTGTGGCTGTCTTACAGGTTTAACATCACTTTCCATTAGTATTTTATGAGTACAAAAGGAGGGATTTATACCTTTGAGGTCTGAAATAGACCAGCCGATAGCTGACTTAAGCTCCTTAAGTACCTTAAGCAATTTCACCTCTTCATGCCATTCCAGCCCTCTGTTGATTATGACTGGATATGTTTCATTCTCACCTAAGAACACATATTTCAAATGTTCAGGCAGTTCCTTCAATTCCACTTTAGGTGCTCCAGCTGGAATATCATCTTCCTTTTTCTCCAGCTCCTCTAGCACAGGTTCAGGTGTGGCATTTTCATCTACAGTGTTGAATTCTGCAGAAATTTTTGCTGCTGCTAGGTTTGCTGTTTCTGCTGCATAATTTTCTGCAGCTGCTGAATTTGTTGTTGCAGCTGAGTTTTCCTCTGCATAGTTTGCTGCTGCTGCATTTTCTGCTAAATCCTCAACTTCAGTTGCTTTTAAACCTGCTGTAATACTTGCACAAATAACATTATCCAACACATCTAGCCTAAAACAATCATGTTCATCAGCTGGATGCTTCATGGCATCAAATACACTGAATACAACAGATTCACCAGTCAGTCTTAACTCAAGCTTTCCCTGCTCTACATCTATTAAGGCCCTAGCAGTGGCTAGGAAAAACCTTCCTAACAACAGAGGGATTTCACTTTCACCCTCTATGTCCAACACAATAAAATCAGCAGGAAAAATAAATTTTTCTACCTTTACTAGAACATTCTCAATCACCACGGAGGGCTTCCTTAAAGATCTATCTGCTAATTGCAAGGATACTCTAGTAGGCTTTAATTCAGATATGCCTAGGGACTTAGACATAGATAATGGCATGAGATTTATACTAGCCCCTAAGTCACAAAGTGCTCTCCCTACATATATATTTCCTATAGCTATAGGGATGTTAAAACTTCCAGGATCTTTCAATTTAGGGGGAAGTTTCCTCTGAATTATTGCACTACACTCCTCAGTAAGTGCTATGGTTTCACAATCTTGCAGCTTATGTTTCTTAGATAGAAGTTCCTTCATGAATTTTGCATAGTTAGGCATATTAGCTAATGCT
The DNA here is from genome assembly GCA_007407185.1 of Glycine tomentella. Taxonomy (NCBI): domain Eukaryota; kingdom Viridiplantae; phylum Streptophyta; class Magnoliopsida; order Fabales; family Fabaceae; genus Glycine; species Glycine tomentella. The sequence goes on from PYAF01002768.1 coordinate 25,892, forward strand.
TCAGCAAATGGAATATTGATATGTAACTTCTTAAACATGTCTAAGAACCTGGCAAATTGCTGCTTCTGAAGTTGTTGCTTGGTCTGCACCGGATATGGAGGCTTCTCAAAGCGCGAAAAGTCCCACTTCTTTGGTTGAGATGCAGAATTCTGCTCTTCTGAATTTTCTGCAGCTTTTCTTTTGATGGTTCAGCTGCTGCATTTTTCTTCTCTGCTTCCTTTCTACTCACCTCAGGTTTTTCTAGTGTAGTCAATACCTTACCACTTCTAGTTGTGATGGCTGATGTGTTGCAAACACATCCTAAATATAGCATTAGTTTAAGTTATATTTAGATTAAATAGTTAGAAAATAGTATAATAATTAGGCATATTTAGTATATTATGTTAAATAAAGCTTTTTAATACCAATCAAGTGTTTGCAGGCTAAAACAGGGGAGATTAAGAGCAAATAAAGGAGAAAACAAGAACTGCCACATC
>PYAF01002769.1:4680-16158 GCA_007407185.1 Glycine tomentella
CATTTCATTCTTGACATCCCATTCTACACACCTTCACTACTCATTCTATTCTTCCTCCCTTGTCTTGGTGCTCTCTTTGAGCCTAGGAATGCTTAGTTTGGCTTTGGTTTTTATCCAAGAGCTATTCTAAAGCATGGAGATGATCCTATAAGTTATTTTTGAGTGAGGTTAGGATAGAGAGAGGAATAGGTAGTAGTGCGGAAGCTCTGCTCAGATAAGAAGGAGCTCTCTCAAGTGAAGAAGGACCAAGGGAGCAAACTTGTTCAAGTTCTAGAATCGGCTAAGGTATGGGGTAGTTGTGTTAAATTAAATTTAGATATGAACCTCTGCTTAAATTACTACTTAGATTAATTAAGATTGGAGAATGGAACGTTAGATAAATAATCTCTAAGCAATTTATAAGTCTTTAATTTGATGTATAAAGGATTAGAACTATGTTAATAATTTATTTTATAGATGGTATATATGTTCCCTAATGAAGTTTATATTTTAATATTTCTTACTTGTTTTTCTAACAATATGTATTGTTGATTAAAATTTTATACGTTGTTGTTTAATTATTTTCTAATGGTTGAGAATCTTCTAATTAGTCACTTTATTTAATTATATTTGAATCTTGAAAATTTTTGTGATCTATTTATTGGTCTTAATGTGATGATGTTATGATGATAATATGATGATATTGTGATGAACCCGTGATGATATGATGATGAATCTGTGATGACATTATGATAAATCTGTAATAACATCGTGATGACCATGTGATGACATTGTGATGACCCTGTGATGATATGAGGTTAAGATGGAAGTAATGAGAAAAGAATAATTAAAAGATGAAGAATGAATCATTCATGCATTTCCATGTGCATCTACCCGATGGGGTAGAATTTGTGATGATGTGATGATCCTCGTAAAGAGGTATTTGTCAGATAGCTAGAGTTGAGAAAGAGCGTTCTATGGCGTGGAACTGGGGGAGAGTGGCCGTGGGGAGATCACCTACCCATGATGATCACATGTATGGTGTGAGTCCTATTGCAACACGGACCTATCCTGACTGATCGACCCAACTCGCGAGGTGTTAAGCTATTCTGACTGTGGCCACAATTGTGATGTTGAGAAGCTGAGATCTCAGTCATGCATCATGTGATAAGATAATCATGCATTTCATGACAATCATGTGTGTGAAAATGACTTGTTTATATTCTGTATAGGTGTTTACATATATTTATTATTTGGCACGTTGATATTTAAATTTTGTTTATCATAGCTAACCCTGTGTTGTGTCTGGTGGATGACACCTGTGACGACCCCAAATTATTTGGGCGAGCAGATGAACAGTAAGCATGATCAAGGGATGATGAATTTCGTGAAGAAGTGATGAAGGCTTTGTGATGATTTCTGTTGTGTTGTGCTATGTCATGTATCTTGATTTGATGACATTTGGATTGTAATATTGGAATATGTGAAACAATTTCCTTATAATATTCATATCCCTTTTGCAAAAATTATAATCTTTCTTATCATTTACAAACTCATTTGATTATTGTGGAACTTTCAGTTGAAGTCTTATTTCTAAACTCGTTTTTAATTAACAAAGACTCTTTTAGAACTTTTCGTTCTTTCTATTCTTCGAAAAAAATTCCGCTGCAAATAAAATAAATACGTAATAGAAGAGGTGGTTACACCTGCACTTAGAGAAACAAGTCAAGTTCTAGAATACCATAAAGCATGGAGTCTCTCAGATGAAAATTTACCGAATTTGGCACAAAATCTTACAGGTGCTGTAACTCAAGTCGTTCTCAATCGACGGCATATCTGGCATCATTTCAACATTCAACGTGAGTTTCACATACTATCAATCAAATTCTACTCATGCATCATGCAGTCCATGTTTCTTATTTCATCCAACTTAATTCAGAGAAATCCGTCTATTCTTAAGTTCCTTCGCTTTTCTTAATCTGAAAAAGTTTTGTGTGTTGCTTATTTTAAGAAATGTTTGAAAAATTTTGATTATATAAAAATTTTCAAAAAGTTCTGTTAGACTTCCTTTGATTCTTGATTGTGATTTGCGAAATAATGCGTAACCATTCCCAGATTTATATGTTGCTGTCCCCAGCAACCACAAACATGGTCATAGCGCTTTGGAAAAGTTTGAAGCATTATTCGAAAAATCGCATTCAATTCACATTCGTCAAAACAGATTTGATAAGAAAAATTATAACCCATAAATTGTACTATATATATAATATGCAGTACTATCCGTAATAGAAATGTAAATGAAATGTAAATGTACAGAATATAAAATGTATGTAAAATGCAGAATAACAAAAATTAATAACCCAAACATAAGTCTGAAAATAAACTAAAATAAAAGTCCTGCTCAGTCAGTGTGGTCTCTGTCCTCTGCAACCATCTCTGTGTGCTCGGAAGCTAATGGCTGGGGAGCTGTGATATCTGCGTCCAAGGTCTGATCAATGGGGTCCGTGGCTGCCGGAACAGGCTGAGGAGGCTGTGGTGGATGTGCTGGAGCTGTGGTCTGGTACTCAGAAGGATCAATGCCTAAATGCTGGCATACAACGCTCCACATACGTGTCTGCAACGCCAACTGCGCACTCTGAAACTCCATCTGAGTCCTCACGAACTGTTGGAAGTCAAGTAAACTCTGGGAGTCCTCGTAGAGTGGAGTGGGTGTGGGTATAGATGATGGTGGTGGTATAGAAGTACGTGGTGGTGATGTGGGTATGGATGTAGGTGGTGGTGATGGTGGTGCTGTCTGTGGGGTAGGTGAAACAGGTGGTGAAGGACCTGGCTGGTCATGCTGGTCAGGCTGGGGGTCATCTGCAGGAAAATCCCGAGGAGAAGCAGCGGCAATGGCCTCAGGTGTGAGCTTTGAAGCTCTGACCACCTGCTCGTCTGCTGCAGCGCTCATAGCAGTAGTATAGGTCTTATAGACCATAAGTGGTGCTATCGGGACATCCATGTCCTCGTCATCGTCAATAGGTACCCCCGCGTGCCGGCAAAGAAGGAGGATGAGTGAAGAATGTCCAATCCAAGACCGTGTGCCGACGTCCTGTATCATCTGCAGAATCCTATCATATAAAACTGAAGAAATGAGGAGGTTACCTGCCCCACGGAGAATGTAGAGGAGAATGGCGCGCTCGACGTTCACATCGGTTATGTTCCTCGATGGCATAACCGTGTGGTTCACAAATAGATGCCAAAAGGCTGCATCTCCTACCAGCTCAGACTTCTTTAATTTCTCTGGTATGTAATCCAAGCTGGGCTTGGTCTGCCAAGCTGAGTATAGGCGTGTAATCGCATGGCGGATGGTAGTGGCCAGTTCCGGAACGTCATCATTATACATCTTCGTCACTGCGTTCGGTTGCATGTGCCAAAATAACCTGATGAAATCGCATGGCGAGTAAGGGTCGTAGTCGGTGTCAAGCAGGCTCTCTATGGTCTTCTCTCCAAACGGTACTGTCACCCCTCTCACCCACGAGGTCCTGGTGCGATATACTGTCTCGTGATCCACGTTGGAGAGAAACTCCTTTAGGATCATGCTGCTGCTGGGCTCTGGGAAGGATACCAATCTCTGCCACCTTCGTCGGACGATGACCTGTCGTATAGGGTTGTCTTCAGGGAACTCTTCCCACATGATCTTCCGCTCTCTGATGATCTTCTTGGGTAAGTACCAAGAATCAAATTTGGCTTGGCAATCTGCAGTGCGGAAGCGTAGCTCATCAAAGTCTGCTACTCTGGCCCTTTTCTTACTGCTTTCCCCTGTAGTTTTCTTCTTTCCCTTAGTTGCTTTGGGTTGTTCAACCTGTTTACCCTGAAAAGCATAAAAATCCAAGCATATATACATGTTAAACAATGGATGATTCCCAGATTTATTTCTTTTGGTGAAAGTGACTTAGTAAGTAAAAGAAGTTGATCAAAATGCACAATCACTTTTAAAAGAGAAATGACAGTTCAATTCAGCACTAATCAAGTATATTTTAAGATTTAAGCATTTCATACAGCTACAATTTGAACCTTGATTGATTATGATGGGTATAGATAAGTAATAGGTTTTATAATTCATTCAAACATAGACACTAAAACCTAAGTCCTTGTGTCTTTTCTAACCACTATTTAAGTTGCTCATTGGTAGCTTGGACCTTTAGTGTAGACAAGTGATAAACCATAATGACAATGTTCAATTCATCTTACATCAAATATACTTGTGTGTCATTCATTTTCGATTTTGGTTCCAAGGTACAATTCCCAAATTTAATAACTTTAGTGGTTTTAGCTAAGTCAATCAATTCATTTTATTAAACAGGTATAATCATATGAACAACAACTTAGTGGACTCAAATCACCAAACTGAATGTCATAGCATATGCAATTGGGTTAAATTTTCTAATCATACACGTGAATAATCTACTGTTGAACAATTTTTACCCCATTCCCAGATTTAGGTTTTTGCTATGGTGACTTAGGTTGATCCTACCATGTTATATATATATATATATATATATATATATATATCTTATTCAATACAATGGAAAAACCAATGCATAAATTCAAACCATGTCCAAGAGTGGTGATATTGGCATTATAGCATTATAGTTGGTTCAAGTGTACTTGCATCATGTTTAGCATGGACAATATGTGAAACATCTAAGTCAATTCCAGGCACTAACATATTCAATCATCATTCATATTGCCAGACACAATATCTTTCCAATTTTATTTAAATTTAAATCATGTAAGAATTCAAATATAACCATTATGTATATATATATGTGGTTCATGTGTGTATCAAAATATCTGCGCATTACTCAATTCATTCCTATTCATTCCCAGATTTTATAGTTTTCCCTCAAAAATGCTCTTAACAATCACTTTGAATATGCTTAATCATAATTGTAAACCAACCTAAGTACTACATTACGCTCACATCACTCGTGCTTCTTGAATCAATCCTACGCCTAAGGAGTTCATTTAGGTGCCTATTTCATTCGAATTCTCACTCAGGCTTTTTATCAAACACATGGTGTGCATGAAAATGAATGTGAGTGATATGTGTGTTGGAGGCATGGCAAAATCCAAAAATTTTTCAAAGAATTCAGACCACAGACAAAAGAGAGTAGAAGAAGGTAGTCATTTATATCAAAAATTGAAAATGTGGCTACCCTATGGTGTTCCAGTTTTGAAGCTTACTTTGTCCTTAGCCATTGCTCAATTGAAGAAGATAAATGCAGATGAATTGCAGCCAATTAAGATGCCTAAGAATGCACTGAGGAAGGAATAATGTAGGGTTTTTATAGAGTGAGTGAGGTTGAGGGAGTTAAGGATTGAGAGGAGGTTCAAGGGTTGAGGGCGAGAGAGACGGAGAGAATTTGGGGGAGTGGAGTGAATGGGCGCGAATTGGGATTCTAATTTAAAAACGGTTCCCGCGAACTCACGTGACTCGCGCCGTATATGAAGTGTGTCGCGCCATGCTCCAGTGCTATTCCAAGTGAGTCGCGTGACTTTACACGCGACTCCCGTGAGATTGGCATTTTGGTTCTGGATCTTCACGCGAATTACGTGACATTCCACGCATGTCGCGTGGATTGGACTGATTGCCTGTTGAGTTTCCAGCTATGACGCGTGTCGCGTCATTTACCACGTGGGTCGCGTGAAATGGTGCTTTTGAGCACTGCCTTATGGCGCGATACACGTGAGTTCCATGTGTGTCGCGTGAATTTATGCAGTCAATAAATGCTGTTGGGTGCAGATGGTGCGAGTCACTTGGATTCCACGCGAGTCGCGTGGAGGGACAGTATGTATGGCGCGATGTGCGTGGATTGCCACGCGAGTCGCGTGACTTGCTTTTTCTGACTACCTTTATATTTCTCTTCTGCTCTTCAATTTTCTCACCTTATAACTAAACTACTCCTAATTGAAATAACTCAACTAATACTATTACTTTATTTAAGCAAAATTGAAATGAACTTAAAATTGAAATGAACTTCAAATTGGTTATGATGCATGAACTTAAATTGCATGAATTGAAATCTAAGACTATAAACTGAATTTAAACGTATATACAGAATTCAATGCTTGTTTAAAGTCCTTAAGCTAGACCTTTACGACAATTCATTCGGTGTTAGATTGGAGTGGTACAGAGCTTGAATTTCTGTCCACCTTACCTCCAAAGTACTGTTTCAGCCTATAACCATTTACCTTAAATACCTTATCACTATCTAAGGCTGAAATTGCTACTGTGCCATAAGGAAAAACTTCTCTTACCAGAAATGGTCCAGACCATCGTGACTTTAATTTACTCGGAAAAAGTTTCAATCGAGAGTTGTAGAGCAACACTTGTTGGCCCGGAACAAATTCCTTGTGTCTAATGTGGTTGTCATGCCACTTTTTCGTTTTCTCCTTGTAAATGCGGGCATTCTCATAAGCTTTCAACCTGAACTCATCTAATTCATTCAGCTGTAACAACCGCTTTTCATTAGCTTTGGTTAGTTCAAAATTTAAAAATTTAGTTGCCCACAAAGCTTTATGTTCATGTTCAAGTGGTAGATGACAAGACTTACCATGGAGGAGTTAAAAGGGAGACATACCAATTGGAGTCTTGAATGCAGTTCTATATGCCCAAAGAGCATCGTCCAACTTCTTGGACCAGTCCTTCCTTGATGTTCCAACGGTTTTCTCTAAAATTCGCTTCAGCTCCCTGTTGGAAATCTCAACTTGGCCACTAGTTTGAGGGTGGTATGGGGTTGCTACCTTGTGCTTCACTCCATATTTGTTTAACAAGCTTTCAAGGTGCTTGTTCCAGAAATGCGTTCCACCATCACTTATTATGGCTCTTGGTACACCAAATCTTGTAAAAATATATTTTCTCAGAAAGTTTATCACCACTTTAGCATCATTTGTTGTTAATGCAGTTGCTTCAACCCATTTAGAGACATAATCCACAGCAACTAATATATATTGATTACCAAATGATTTAGGAAATGGTCCCATGAAGTCAATACCCCACACGTCAAATAATTCTACTTCTTGTATGTTGTTCAAGGGCATCTCATCTCTTCGAGAAACATTCCCAGTTCTTTGACAGTTATCGCATTGTTGCACGAAGTCCTTTGCATCCTTAAATATGGTTGGCCAATAATAGCCACATTGTAAAATCTTTTGTGCTGTCCGGTTAACACCAAAATGTCCACCGTAGTTGGATGAATGGCAGTGCCAAAGAATATCTGGCACTTCATTTTCAGCTACACACCTACGGATAATATTGTCAGCACAATTAAAGTATAAGTAAGGATTATCCCAAAGATACCTATTAGAGTCACTCAAAAACTTCTTTCTCTGCTGCCAAGTGAATGTTTCAGGAATGATTTTAGCAGCCTTATAGTTTGCCATTTCAGCAAACCATGGAGTAACTCCAACAGCAAATATGTGCTCATCAGGGAAAACTTCATTTATCTCTACTTCTGGTCCATCTTGCAGTTCCTTATGTTGAATTCGGGATAGATGATCTGCAACTTTGTTCTCTACTCCCGCTTTATCTCTAATTTCCAGATCAAATTCCTGCAAGAGTAACATCCATCGCAACAACCGAGGCTTTGCATCTTGTTTATGCAGTAAAAATTTAAGAGCTGCATGGTCAGTGTAAATAATTACTTTAGATCCTACCAAATAAGACCTAAATTTATCTAAAGCATAGACTACAGCTAGCATTTCTTTTTCAGTGGTTGCATAATTAATTTGTGCCTCATTAAGAACTTTACTAGCATAGTAAATGACATGCAATTTCTTCTCTTTTCTTTGTCCTAGGACAGCACCTACTGCATAATCACTCGCATCACACATCAGTTCAAAAGGTAAACCCCAATCCGGAGCTGTTATAACAGGTGCAGTGGTAAGCTTTTGTTTTAAGATGTTAAATGCATTAAGACATGCATCATTAAACACAAATTCTGCATCTTTTTCCAGTAGTTGAAACTCAGCGGTTTTGCTATTTTTGAGAAGTCTTTGATGAACCGACGATAAAATCCTGCATGGCCAAGAAAACTACGAACACCATTAACGTTAATAGGAGGGGGTAATTTCTCAATAAGTAAAAGTTTAGCTCTATCTATCTCTAATCCCATTTCAGATATTTTGTGTCCAAGTACTATCCCTTCTCTAACCATAAAATGGCATTTTTCCCAGTTTAAGACTAAATAAGTTTCTTGGCATCTTTTTAACACTTTTGCTAAATTAGTCAAACATGTATCAAAACAAGGCCCAAAAACAGAAAAATCATCCATAAATACCTCTAGACCTCTTTCTACCATGTCTGAAAAAATAGAAAGCATGCACCTTTGGAAAGTTGCGGGTGCATTGTACAACCCGAATGGCATCCTCCGATAGGCGAATACTCCAAATGGACAGGTAAATGCAGTCTTTTCTTGATCTTCCGGTGCAACTGGAATTTGGTTATATCCAGAATAACCGTCTAGGAAGCAGTAGTAGTCATGACCGGCTAAGCGTTCCAGCATTTGATCCATGAATGGAAGTGGAAAATGGGCTTTGCGAGTTGCATCATTAAGCCTTCGGTAGTCTACACACATTCTCCAGCCCGTGATTGTCCTAGATGGAATCAATTCATTTTTCTCGTTTTGTATCACCGTCATTCCTCCTTTCTTTGGAACGACTTGGACCGGACTTACCCATGGTGTATCAGAAATTGGATAAATCATACCTGCATCCAAAAGCTTGACAACCTCCTTTCTTACCACTTCTTTCATTACAGGATTAAGCCTTCTTTGGGGCTGTCTTACAGGTTTAACGTCAGTATCCATTAAAATTTTATGAGTGCAAAAGGAAGGATTTATACCTTTGAGGTCTGAAATAGACCAACTAATAGCGGACTTGTGTTCCTTCAGCACTTTGATCAGTTTGACTTCTTCATGCCAATCCAACCCTTTGTTAATGATTACTGGATAAGTCTCATGCTCTCCAAGGAAGACATACTTCAAATGTTCCGGCAACTCTTTAAGTTCAACCTTGGGTGCACCGGACAGGATGTCATCTTCTTTAACTTCCAGCTCTTCTATTTTTGGTTCTGCTGGTTTTTCTGCATGATTAGAATCAGTTACTGCACTGTCTACTTCCACTGCATATGCTGTTGTGATGTTTTCTGCTGCAGAATTTTCTGCAGCATATGTAGCAGCTGTGGTGGTAAAATTCTGCAGCTGTGTGTGTGCTTCTGTTGGTGGTTTTTCTGCATGATTCGTATGTGCAGTGCTGGCTGCATCTTGTGATATATCTTCCTCATCAATTGCTGCAACACTTGCTTCAAAACCTGCACAGATCACATCATCCAATACATCTATACGAAAACAGTCATGTTCATCATTAGGATGTTTCATTGCATCGAATACACTAAAAACCACAGATTCATTATCTAATCTTAGCTCTAATTTGCCTTGCTCAACATCTATTAAGGCTCTAGCGGTGGCTAGGAAAGATCTTCCTAAAAGTAGGGGAATTTCACTTTCCCCTTCCATATCAAGCACAAAAAAGTCTGCAGGAAATATAAATTTATCCACCTTTACTAGAACATCTTCTATTACCCCGGAGGGTGTCCTTAAAGACCTATCCGCTAATTGCAAAGATACTCTAGTTGGTTTAAGTTCAGTTATACCTAGGGACTTACACATAGATAATGGCATAAGATTTATACTAGCCCCTAAATCACATAATGCTTTTCCTACATCAATATTACCAATAGCTATAGGAATATTAAAACTCCCTGGATCTCTCAATTTAGGAGGAAGCTTTCTTTGAATGATTGCACTGCACTCCTCCGTGAGTGCTATTGTTTCACATTCCTTCAGCTTCTTCTTGTTGGATAGGAGTTCCTTCATGAATTTTGCATAGTTTGGCATGTTAGCTAATGCCTCAATGAATGGTATGTTGATATGCAACTTCTTGAACATCTCCAAAAATCTTAAAAATTGTCTCTTTTGCTCTTGTTGCTTGGTCAATATTGGATATGGGGGTTTTTCAAAACATGAAAAATCCCACTTCTTTGGTGGCGGCATAGGATCTTTTTCTTCTAAATTTCTGCAACTTTTTCCTTACCTTTTTCTGTTGCTGCAGAATTTTGCCCCACCTCTTGAATACTTGATTCAGGCTTCTCCGGAGTTACTAATACTTTACCGCTTCTGGTTGTGATGGCTTTAGCATGTTCTCTTGGGTTCACAACCGTATCACTTGGAAATTGACCTTGTGACCTCTCAGCCATTTGTTTTGCAAGTTGGCCAATTTGGTTCTCCAAGTTTCTGATAGAAGCATCTTGATTGGTCCGGTGGGCCCTTGTTTCAGCAATAAATTCCGTGGTGGTCTTGGTCAGCTGCATCACCACTTTCTCCAGCTTGGATGGTTCTTTATTTGGAATAGGAGGGGGTTGCAAGTAGTTGTTGGACTTATAATCCAAACCACTTCCTTGAAATCTTCTTTGATAATTATTTCCAGCTGCATAATTGTTGTTCCTTTGGTATGGTTGCTGCTGGTATGGTTGTTGTTGCTGCCTTTGCTCATTCCAAACACCATTTACCTGCACAGGGTCAGCACCAACTAAAATAGGACAAGTGTTAGACTCATGCTCACCTTGGCAATACTCACATACAATATATGGTTTGCTTGTGCCCACTTGTGCTGCAGAAAATTGCAATCGGTCCATCTTCTCACTTAATTTGGCCAATTGCTGTGCTAAAATCTTTTGCTCTGCAAGCATTGCATCGTTAGTATTTAATTGAATGGGCTCCCTCTTTGGCTGAAGTGTATGGCTTTCATTCTCAGTTCTTGCCAAAGACTTGATCAACTCATATGTTTGTGCGGCGGTTTTGGATCTTATCGTGCCACCGGCTGCAACGTTTACCATCATTCTTGTCTCAGGAGTCATGCCATTGAAAAATATTCTGACCTGTTTACCTACAGGCATATCATACTGAGGGAATCTCCTCACTAATGCTTGGAATCTCTTCCATGCGGTGCATAAAGTTTCTCTTCCACTTTGTGTAAAGTTGGTGATCTCGTTCACCAATCGATTATATTTATCCATAGAGAAATACTCTGCAAAAAATCTTGAAACCAAGTCATCCCAAGTTGTTATACTGTTAGATGTTTGGCAATTCAACCACCTTAAAGCATTGTCTTTCACAGCAAACGGGAATAAGCTTAGCCTCACAGCATCATCGGAGACTCCTTGGTGTCTAATAGTGTCACAAATTCTAAGGAATCTATCTATGAAATCATGAGGGTCTTCCGAATCATCTCCTCCAAACTGACTGCGCTCCACCAATGATATTAACGATGGGTTTATATCAAAATGATTGGCTTGGATTGGTGGTCTCACAATACTAGAGTTTGGTCTTGTGAACATAGGAGCCAGAATATCCTCCATAAGTTCATCTTCAGGCCGTAGCCTTGGTGGGGGCTGAT
>PYAF01002769.1:43410-54040 GCA_007407185.1 Glycine tomentella
GTACAGAACTATTGTGTGTTATGATATGAGACTTTCCCTGAGTATATTTGTGTATATTTGATAATCTGCCTAAGTCTTGTAGTTATCTGTCTCTATGATGTATGTATGAGAAACTGGATCAGCAGGGGCGTGATACGTGTTATGATGTGTGTTTTTATCAATTATTATTATGATTCCATACATAATGTATCAAGAAAAGTGATTCTATGCTTCCGCTGAGTTTTATAAACTGATATTATTAATGATAACACACCGGAGGCCTACGGGGTGTTACAAGACAGGTACCATGATCTCCGATCACTCCCCCCTGTTAAGTATAGCCACGGAAGGTCTTCTTGAAGTCCAATTTGCTCAAATTAGTGGAACGGCGCCGTCAACCTGTATTTGCAGCAGAAGAACTGAAGAAGGCGTAAAAGAAAATATTATATATATAGTTGGTATTAGGTTTTTCTTTATTTGGGTCAGATCTATTAAGTTGCTTTTTGCATCCTGTAATTGCTTTTTGCAGGTTTTGGATTTTTTTTGTATATGTAGTAAACTTTTATGTTTCGTTTATGTTTCACGTTTTTACATTTTTGCTCACTCTCACCGTTTCTGCATTGACACTACGTTTTAACAACATTGGTGGATAGAGTTTGAAGAAGAGGAAGAAGCGTGTAGAGTTTGATGAAGAGAAAGATGATAGCTTTGAAAGAGACGATTTGTTGTGATTTTAATTTAACCAGAGTCTATAAGTATTCGCTGTTAATAATGTGTACAAGTGTAGTAGTCTTAGTTAAGTCCACTTTGACTCTAGACTATTTTAAGAAATAAAAGTTTCCTACGTAATTATTTTTATTTTTTGTTTGTTTTTCTTATAGGTGTGCATTTTGGTTTCTTTAATGGTAAAAAATAAATCATTTTCAGTGCTGTTAATAAAATAAAATAAAAATCATTTTCAGAGAAAAAAGACATGTGCTTGGTCAATTTTAGTAGAGGTCTTCGTCACATATTATATAGAGCTGTACTTTACAGTTAAGGTAAGCGTTTCGTATAGTAAATCAGTGTCAAAGTTCATGAAGTAATTGAAATCCATTCTATTTGAGCTCATTTTCTTTTCTTTTCTTTTTTTGCTTTTTTTAATCACTATATAATAGACCCATGCAGTACTCAAAAAAGGAAGTCACAATAATATAAGAATGAAAATTTGAAATATTTGAAATATTTAATAACAATAACAATATGATATTATACCAACTCAAAAATATATAATAGATTAAATATACCTTAACTATCTCAAATTATGAAAAACTTTCCAGTAAACAATATTTGAAGTCACATTACATACTTGTTTCTTCTCATTTTCTATTAGTATCTTCAAACGAGTAACATATAACCGTGTATGTGAAACAATAGACTGTGAAAGATAGATGCCAACCAATGTGAAGGAATGTTTATCATCTTATATTTATATATTAAATAAATAAATTTTTAATTTATTTAATATGAACTTATTTAAATATAGTTAAATCTATAATCAAATTCGTGGAAGTGGTATAATCATAATATAATACTTAATTAAAATATGAATATCTAAAATTTACGCTTACCCAACGTTATCAACTCCTTCTGCATCAAAGAAACGACCAAAAAATAATGATGATTAAAAATAAAAATTGATTGAAGGCTTTACAAATAATATCTGTATTGATAATAACACATGAAATGGACTTGAATTATAAACGTTCGTAAAAATGAATGATTAATTTAAAATGAATGTTATAAATTTAAGAACGAAAAATAAAAATAAAAATGTCAGTAGAAAAATTTAAGAAGAAAAAAAAATGGACTTAAAAAGCTGCAATAAAAAAAACTAAATTAAAAATTTAAAAGTCATTGGATTTAAAAACACTTTACTAAATAGCTTTTAAATTTAGAGCACAAAAACATATATCAAAAGCAAGAAACTAAACACTATACTGAAAATTACTGTTGTTTTGTTTCAAGTTTGAAACAAAAATATAACTTTTAAAAAGTAAAAAAAAAAAAACAGGTAAAGGCGAAAAAAAAAAAACATTACAGTAGAAATGTGTTGCAGGTTAGTTTCGAGTAAAGTTAGTGAATCGAAAGAATAAGAAAGTTACTGAAAAGTTAAGACAGCAAGAACAGTTCCTTGTCAATGCTTGAAAAAAGTTTAGTGTCAATGGAATATCCCAGATTTTTCTTATTGTCTTGGTTGGTTATCAAATATTAATAAAAGGTTAAATTGATTTTTTTTTATTTCATTTGCTTATTTTTAATTCAATTTGGTTATTTATTTATTTTTATTTAATTTAGTTTTCTTAATTTTTTAAATTAATTCAATTTAATTCTTGAATCTAAATTATAATAAATTATACTTCTTGACATTTCAAAACAGTCACAAAATATAAATATTTTTTTTAAAATGAATCAATTTTTAAATTTAGAGAATCAAATTAAAAAAAAAGATCAAATTAAATTAATTTTAAAAATTAAATAATCAAATTAAATTAAAAAATTAAATCAAATTTAAATAATAAATTAGAGCATAAAAAACTAATTTAATAAAAAAAACACTATAACCGTGCCTTGTCAATTTATAGAGCTATTTCTTGTTTGAAAGTTGTGGGTTTTCATTGACAGATAAGCATTGAGAAGCTCAATGACTTTTCATAGACTAGTGATAAATTGGTTTATTTCAAATCTGAGTATCGTGCCGTATCGGAACGATTTTTTTATAGAAAAAAAAAATGGTCTGAAATTGGATTCTTGTGGAAAATGTATGCACAAAATAGCATATCCGTGCTTCAATGTGAGAGCACAAAACCCCTTCTCCCAAAAAAAAACTTTAAATTATTTAAATTTAGAATAAATATAACATTTTCTGTGTATAATGATCCTACTAAGGTTCAAAATAAAGCATCGTTGGCATTAAAAATCTAAAGTTCTTAAACATAGGAGTTTATTTACATATTTTCAAAATATAAAAGAATTTATAAGCATTTTCTTAGGAGTTTTTTTTAACTTATATGTTAAAAAGTATTTGGTTAATTAAACTTTAAATTACAGTTAATATTAACATTGCTAGTTGTATCACAATCTAACAACTTCATTCCACAAAGCAAACTTGATTCCAAATGGTGTTCTAAGTTCAGATTTGGACCTCTGGTATTACCCAGTTAGGTTTGGGACATAAATTTAACTATTCAATCGGGAGTTACTATTAGCCCAATCTCTCATGAGAAAGTTCATTTTGTCTATTCCTCTTCCTTTTTCTTCTTCCCCCATCATCTCATCCAGTCTTTGCAAATCCACCTTCCCCCAATCATAGTCGTGCAACTATCATCACCATCAATCACCACCACACAGCGCTACCACCCTATCACATCTCCTCCACATCGCGCCGCCACTAGTCCTCACCATCATTGTCACGCAGAGTCCCTGATCACAAGTGACCTCCACCTTAACCCATCTCCTCCATGTTGCGCACCGCCTCCAGTCCCCACCATCATTGTGCTGTTGTGCACATCCACCATTGTGCACTCCTCTGCCATAACAAAATCGCATTCCCGCATGGATATTTGGTTGCACAATATTGTGATTCTATTGGATTAAGTGGGTTGAAAAAAATAGATACAATAGAAACATGATTCCGTTGTACAATTTGTAGAATGGAATCGTGTTTCCTTTGTATATATTTTTTTCACCTCCACTTAATCCAACAAAATTACAATTTTGTTGAGGATATTTTTTTATCACAAAGGAATCACGATTTCGTTGTGATAAAAAAATATCATCAGCGGAATCGTGATTCTGTTGTGTTAAGGGGGTGCCACAAAAGATAAACAAAATCATGATTTCATTGTTATGTTTGGGGTAAGAAAAAATTATACAACGTAATCGTGTACTGTGGAGGGGTGAAAACTGGTGCACGACGAAATCATGGTTCCATTGTTCATTTTGTTCAACGGGATCACAATTCCATGAATAGGTTATTTTTAGAATAAAAAAAAATATCAATCCCTTGGTAGGAGCCAAGAGTAATTTTAGTAGGGCCAATAGTAACTCCCCTACTCATTTTGTGTCATAGCCAAGAAATAGTATTGAAAGGAAGTGAAAACTGGGAGCTACTATTCTCATTACCACTTTGACTATTTTGACTAGTAGTATTGTTGAAGAGACATCCTTGTCTTTGTCTATTTATCTCCACAACCCCTCATATTTTCTTCTCTTTGTTTAGAGACTTTCTCCCCGCCCTAACTTTTCCATTTCATTTTCTCACCCAAACAACTCCACCATTGCACCGCTTTCTTGTTGTTCGAGCATCGTGATGTCACACCACCCTCCCTCATTCAAATACGAGCATCTACCAACGCTGACGTCTAGATCCAAGATAGTGACAGCGAAGGACATCAACGAGTTCTACGTCACGTGCGCACCACCATGTGTTGTTGAGATCCACACACCCACCCATCATCGTCAAGATTCATGCACCTCATCCCGCATTGTTGTGATCCCTGCACCCCACCCTGCGCTATTGAGATTTGTGCACCCAACCTCACGTCGTCAAAAGTGAATCAACACCATGCACTCCTTGCCCCTTTCCTGTTTATTGTTTTTGGATTTTGTTGAGGGGTTTGGGGGATAGATGTTTTGAATCTTGGTTGGATTTGTGACTATCAATGGGTATGGCGTGTTTGGGATGGTGATCGAGGTTTGTGGTGCCATGGTGATTGTTGTTCTAGTGATCAAGGATGTTGAGCCAACAATGGAAATACAATTTGTTGTTATAAAATGTACAAAGCAATCATGTTTATGAGCGAGGTTTCCTATTTTACCATATATGTAAAAACTAAAAAGTAGAGTTGTCAAACGAGTTGACCCAACAGCCCACCTCAACCTACCTTATTAATGGGTCAATCCAACTCGGGCCACTTACAATTTAGTCTTGGAAAAAATGGTCTGGATCGACCACCACTGGTTGTGGGTTAAACGGGTTAGTCCGCTAACCCACCTAAAATTAAAAAATAAAATTGAAATCAAAACAAAACTATAGTTGAGTTGCAATTAAAAAATTAAGGGTGGGTGATTTCCTGACTGGTGGTGAGAGTTCGTAGTCGTGGCACCACAGGGTCACGATGGCGTGGGGTCACAACAAAGCAGTGGATCACGGTTACAATGAAGAATGGGTCGAGGCGTGACTACGTGAGGCGTCAAGCTCGTGGGAGAGTGAGTGAGTGATGGAGAGGGGGAGTAGGTTGAGTTAAGGTGTGCCACGTGCGTGAGGACTAAGTGTGAGGTGTCGACAAAGTTCAGACTCAAGGAGAGGGAGAGGCAGAGGCCAAAGAATGATTGAGTAGGTCGAGTTGTGTTTGTTTGTAAATTGTAAGTCTCTAATTGTAAGTGTTCACTCTTGTCTCTTAGTAAATTAGGTTTACACTTAGGTGGGTTGGTGAGTCTACCCGACCCACCACAGGTTCATCCCAGGTGGGATAGTCTTAGGTGGGTCGAATTCATTTTTTGAGATACCTATGCAATTTGTTTACTTTTTATGGCCCAACTCGAATTGAACCCATGGTGGGCTGGGTTGGCCCGTGGGTTTGGACCCATTTTGATGGCTCTACGACAAAGTACAATAATTTTTTAGTTTAAATAAAATATTTATGAGCGAGGTTAATTTTACCATTTTTATTTCTACTTCCCAATAATTAAATACAATCATAAATTAATTGAAGATTAAGTAAAAGTATAAGGATATAATTGATAAAATAATAATTAGTATTATCTTGAACTTTAAATTGAAATGATAGATCTTGAGTATTCAACTAACTTAATGAATTATATAAGTATTTGATAAAATTATTTATTGAAGTGGTCGATAAATGTAAAATGATAATTATAGGCATGTTTATATAAACTTCAATTTTACGTATATAAGTTTCTTTCTCCTTTTCCATGTTATGTAGGGTTAAATATGTTTTTCATACCTAAAAAATAGCTCGTTTTAATTTACTATCTAAAATTCACGTTTGATCATTTACGTACCTGAAAAAAATTTATGTTTCAATATAATATCTGTTGTTAATCTCATTTTGTTAAGTGATGGTCTAACAGACAAAGTGTCACGTCATCAAGCCTAATCATTGACATGTATCCAAAACTTCATCATTCTCACATCTCACTCTTCCCTCTTGTCAACCCTCTCCAGGCTCCTCCATTCTCCACCGCGCCTGTTGTTGACATCACTGCCAACAACGTCCCCACCACCGCCTTCCTTCTCTCTTCCCCCACTTCCTCTCGTTCCTCCTCTCCACGTGCTTATGGAACACGACATTATCAACCCTTGCATCATACCTCACATATAGATCATCAGACACATGAGTCTCCAAAGAAGATCTAATAGATGCAGACCTCTAATATGTATTAACACGAGGCTCCAGAATCAGAAACGACAGAGAACGCTATCCGTAAATGCCTGTTGGACCGCAACAAAAATTTATTGCGCCACCAAAGCATTAAAACAATATTATCCTGCGAATTCAAATGGAAGAACGAGGAAATTTACTCATCACATTGCGGAATTGCAGATCGCAAAACGAGAGTGAAAAATGTGCTAATGGAATCAAACAAATCCAAAGTGAATATCGAATTGAGAATTGATTCGAAGGTTACCTAGTAAAGGATCGACCGTTGGTGCGAAGAGATTGAGGGAGAGAAACTGTGAAAATGCGAAGTTGCAATTGTGATCAGTGAGAATGTTATCTCGATCTTATAGTGGAAGAGCATAGTGGCAAATTGGAGCATGACTGAGGACTCAATCTTGCCAAGGGGAAGTCATGTTGTGTTTTTTAATTTTATTAGTTAATAAAATATAATACTTGAATTTTTTAAATAATTTAAATAATAAATAATGACATGACTTCGATTTATTGTCGTATAAAGTGATTTGACTTGATGACGTGATATTCATCTGTCACATCATCACTTAATAAAATATAATTAATAACAAATATTACATTAAAACATAATTTTGTTTAAATATATAGATAACCAAAAATGAATTTTAGATTATAACTTAAAAAGTTCTCTTTTGCATGTATGAAAAAACATGTCTCGTGTATACAAATTTTATATACTAGTAACATTACTAATAAATACATCAATTGTTACTTTTCATCTTCTCACAAAAGACAAAAGATAAATATATGTTGATCACATTCCACGTAAATCGCGTAGGTGGGCCTGGGCCTGTCTGTGACAACATATCATAATAACAAAATTAAATAAGTATAAACTATCTACCCTTCCAGCTTAACTTAGTACGTCTCTATAAAGTTTGCACAACAATATAAAAAGAAAAGCAAAAATGCTTAAAGAAAGATCAAATAGTGCACAGCCAACCTTAGACGCATAAACTAACAAGTAATAAACTGACTTTGCGGCAGTGGCAAAAGACAATGAAGAGTGGGGAATGGGATTTTGGCATGGCCCTCGTATACGGAAAGTCGGTACTCTTTAATGCTATTGTCCCAGATTCGTACACCACATACAGTTGTCTCCACCAACACACTTCGCGTTTTTTCCTTTTTTCTGACATTTTTCATTTTAATTTTGTCTAGATCGAGCTCATACTCACGCGGCAAAAATAGTTTAACATCATGATTAAGGAATTAGTTAAGAGATACTAAGGGCATCTTTAATAAAAATTTCTCAGGAGAACTTTTTGACAAAATATTAAAAAATCTGTGGTTTCTGTGGTCGATCATAAACCTAGGTGTGGTAGAGTTGGATAGTGTCAAAAATAAAATAAAACATATAAATGAAAGATAATTCTTATCTTATAAATTATTTTTGGTGTAAAGTTTAATCTAAACTCACATTTTAAGAGATAATAACACTATCTATCAACCGTATTACATTATATTGATTTATGTGTAATTTAATATAAATATATGACACTATAATCTCTTCTATTTTGAATCTTTTCTGCTTTTTTTTTATCCCACCAAAACAATATACTTCCTTCCCTGGTTGTTAAGTTCTTTGTGTCCCTTCTATAAATTGAAGTACCAAAGAATACTCACAAGTCATTGGCCATGGTCTACATCGATCCCTTGCTAATTTAGCGAATTACGTGAAGAAATTAATCTCTCGCGTTATTTTTTACTTCTATACTTTTTTTACATGAATAAATCTCAAATAAAACTGATTTCTAGACCAAATCATATCTCGTGTAAAGTTGAGTTTTACTAAGAAATTATATTAACATCTTTTCGTGTTGACATTAGATTGATTAGGTGTATATATATGTTGAGACTTGGCGCTTATTTTTATAAAAGAAATATGTTGCTTGCATAAATTATCTGTGTACGTAATAAAAAAGGAGTAATTAAAAAATGAAAAAAATGTTAATATTATCGAGTTTAACATGCTTGTATTATCTTCACAAAAAAATTATCCTATCAAGTAACTAAAATATATTCTTGATTAATTTTAAAATAATTATTATAAAAATCAATAAATTTATTATTCATGACTATCTGTAACTATATGTTAACATATTAAAAAATCTTTGCACTTTCATATTGTTTATTCTATTATTTGTTGAAGAATAATAATAACGTACGTACTTCTTTCACACACTATTTTTATTAAACCTCTTATTATTTTTAGTTTTATACACAGCCCAAATGACATGGTATAGAAGTTAACGTACAGATAACCCAAGTAACTAGTTTTCCTTAGTAGTTATTCAAAACGTGTACAAAACGGCACCGCTTCAAACCTTGGTTGATCTGATTTTGCCCTAGCAAATACTTTTTTAAATTTCCAAAATATTTTTCCACGCCGCCCCGGCGCCCCCACAGAAAGCATTGGCCTTTTTTTATTTTTTTTTCTTTTCACAGTACTTTGAGATAGCGACCCTCCCAAGCATGATCAACCACCGACTCCACCAGTGGGCCCCACTTGCCTCCATCACACCCGTCCACATAACCCCAAAAAATTCTCAATTAATTAAAAATAATAAAACTTCAAAAAGACCATTTTGAGAAGAACACAAGGAAACACCCATGAACCATCACGGAAAAATTAGTGGGAACACACACAAACATGACACACCCCATGCCAACTTCGTTTTCCTCTTTGCCTCCTCTATATATTGAACCAACCAACTACACCAACATTTGCAAAATAATGCAAAATGGAAAACCTACGAAGACATTTCTCAAAGAAAAAAAAGGACACGTATTGTGTTATTGGCCGGGTCAAGCACAATGGCTATTGCAAGAAGCACCCCAAACACCACCAATCACCCGGTGTGTGTTCTCTTTGTCTAAGGGAAAAGCTTTCTCAACTATCTTCTTCTTCTAACTCACATAGAAGAATCTCATCTATTTGTTCTTCTAGTTCTTCTTCTTTGTCATCATCTTGTTACTCCTCAGCTTCAGCTTCTTCTTCATGTGCTTCTCCAATGCAATGTTTCTGTTTCACTACTACGGAGGGCAAGAGTAGTTCTTCTTCGGTCTCGATTTTTCTGCTGAGTGGTAACAATGGAATCATAAAGCGTAGGTGTAGGGCATTGGATATAGTTCCAAGAAGAAGAGATTGTGAAGGTGGTGGTGTTGATCATCATGGTCATTGTAAGAGTGCCTACAAAAGTGGATTTTGGTTCAAGTTGCTTCATCTTAAAAGCAAGAGAATGAACGAATGTTATAGGGAGGACACTAAGCAGCTTGTTCGTTCTATGTCTATAGAAATAAGAGAAACAATGGCTTAATTTTTTTTGAAAGAGATTAATTGGTCTTGAGAAAAGTAATTGTTATATACCAAGTATTCCGTTTATTTCTTTTAGTTTTATTTCCCACCTTTAAAGTTCATTGGTGGATCATACTCATAGTGTTTGACTCCTAGGTTTTGTTATTTATTTCCATTTTCTTTTCTACGAACAGGAAGAAAAATTGAGATCTTGAATTGGCTGTATATAAATTGATGTACATTTTTGGATAGTACGTGAAAGGAGAATTAAAAGAACAATATTATTATTATTTTGGTGAAATTATTATTATATATATCTAGTGATACGTACTGTACGCAAATCATTATTATTATTATTTTGGTGTGACGTATACGTATATTAATATAGTTAATGGATCTAAAGGGAACTACATACTCCTAAGAAATTAAAGTATAAAATGATTGCATAAAACAAGTATACAATGATTATAAGTTTAAAAAATTTCATATACGCCCCTTGAATATTTTTATTTAGTAGTATTTCTTATCGATATTTATATCTCAGTCCATATTTAATGTACTCGAAGCAAAATCATAGTAAATAATATTATTTAATTCAGTTTTCTTGCTCATTATAGGCGAGTGGCGAATGACTTAGCTGCATGGTTGGGATATATGGATGTTTTCAGAAACTTTCGTCAAAATGCCACACTTGTGGTAAAATTTTGTCCAAATGCCACAGCGTCCAAATATATTGCCAAAATGCCACGACTTTAAATTCGCTATCCACTTGGGCGAACTTGGACCGCTGAGTTGGCTGCGTTTTTGCCACGTGTCGAGCTTGGGTTGGACACCAAATTCGCTGAGACATCCTGCGAATTAGGTGATGCCCGAA
>PYAF01002769.1:59405-79497 GCA_007407185.1 Glycine tomentella
GTTTTGACATGCAAGAGCCTTGGTTTGTGGCTTTGATGGCCTTGGGAGGCTATTGGAACGGTGTTTGTGTGTGAAAGAACCGTTCAAGCCATGTGTGAGCCATTGAGCCTTGGGCTTAAGTAGAGCTTTGAGCTCTTGATGTTGGCTTGCATTGAGTCTTGTGATGACTCAAGTGCCGTGTGGACATGAGGTAGACCACGGACGGTCTATGATATGGCTTTGAGTGTTGAGCCTTGATGAACCTTAGGTTAGACGACCTTGTGGTTTTGGAAAGGATTGTGATTCCTTTCATTGAAGCGGTTGAGAACCGTGTTATGCTTGTATGGCTGTGTGGATGTTTGATACATGTTTGTATACCTTGTTTAGGGCGTGACACCTCAGGTGTCAGTGGCGTAGGCCACGGAGCAAGGGAAGAACCGCAGAGCTCGGCTTTGCCAGGTAAGTTCTTGGTCCCTTGGGGATGTTTCCCACTTGCTTGTGCTCCACCATACTCCGAGGGAGTAGTGGTTACATTCATGATACATGCATTATTGGTTGTTGCATACTCACGATGATATATGCTTGTATCTGTGCTTAAGACATGTATGAAGTTTGTTATTTGGATCTTCTAGCCTGTTAGATATATATGGACCTCCCTAGGAGTAGAGCGCACCTCCTAGTTTGGTTTGCTCATGGTTGATTGGATCCCGGGGTGATGATGATCCCTTAAGACCAAGAGATAGGTGTGTCCCGTCGCAGTTGATTGCCTATTCTTGGAGGTACCATATATGTGCGTCCATGCGTAAGGGTAAGCTCTCGATGGGATGGCATGGGTGTGAATTCTGGTTTCACACTGAGGTTGGCATTGACTCAGTCCGCCGTACATAGAGCTAGATAGCTTGCTTGTATTGTTATGAGGGCCAGGAGGCTAGTTTGTTGTGATACCCTGATGACTTGTGTCTTGGTGAGTGAGCCAGGGTGGAGGAGATGCTTCCAAGGACCCTGAGCTTACTGAGATGTTTATCTCACCCCTGTGGGGTTTATGTTATTTCAGGTGATGCTTCTAGTAAAGAGGAGCAGTCTCAGGGTGGGAGGCCCAAGTAGAGACGGTACCTGCTTGGCTGTGAGGCAGCAGTGGATAGCTTGGAGCTCGGCTCAGCTTTTGATGTTTTGTACCCCTGTAAAGGGAAGATATGTGTGTGCACATGTAGTCTTTGTTTTATACACGTTATGTATGTATGCCCTCGTGTGAGGAAGGGTCCTTGGGATCAGAAGCACTCGGATGCTTATTCTTTTGTATAGACACTGCGAGTGTCAGATGATGTTTTGTATATAACCAGTTCTGTTATGTAATTATGTTCCTCCTGTTTATATCTTTGAGATATTTGTGTTATTTGCCTATGGTTTTGTTTATGTGATCTGGATTAGCAGGGACTTGTCTTATGCTTTGTGATGAGATGCTTTGATATTCCATACATAATGTAATCAAGAAATATGGTTTTGATTTATGCTTCCGCAAGGGTTTTTAATTACTGTGATTAAGCACTAATCTGATATAATCATAATGATAATACGCCGGGTGCACACAGGGTGTTACACTCTCCGTAGATAAAACCGCAACCAAAATCAATCCATATTTTGAACCATTTTCCCGTGATGATCTCCGCAGTTTGTGCATGAAACCCATTTTCCCATTGAGTTTGATCAACCAAAACAGTTCCGGTGACATCGAAAAGTGATATAAGTAAGACACGCAAGTGAAAATCGCTGCCACAAAGAGAGCTAAGGGGAAAGTTTTCTGCAGTTCATCAACTTCCCCTACTAAGGTACTCACGTTGTCCCAGAAGTTCAAGTTCCAGAAAATAGTGTTGAAGAACAAGTTCCAATCTTTCTTTACACCCTTCTGTAAGAGACTGATACAGCTGTGTGGTTTAATATTGGGGATTGCGACGAGGGATATTAAGGGGGCAAGAGAAAAAACAGAAAGTAAAACTGCGACGTAGCCGACCATGGTGAGACCGATGTAGTTGAGGAAGGAGAGGGTGAGGGTTGAGGAGAGTTGAATTTACAAATAATTAATTAGATGTTTGAGATTTTGGAGGGACATTCAGATATGAATTTGATATATAAAAAAATTGTTTATAAGTTATACTGTGAGTAGACTATTTTAACCCTTTGGGTACAAATCGTCTTTCAAACGACTACTTTCTGTTTCAAACTCTTGTTGCCAACATGTACTTATTACTCTTCACATGTCTTTATGCTCTAAACTTAAATTTTTGTTATGCTATGATAGAGGAAACTCAAATGATAGTGTTTAACACAAGCAAACATATAAGATAGAGATTCAACTAGAATCAGATATCACATCACAACTCTCTCGATTGTATGTCATTTGTTAGAGGTGATATGGATGACAACATAAGATAAATATAGAAATAATTTTTTTTCTTTAAGATAAAATGAACTTTTAACATATTAAAAAGCTATAAAAAAAAACAATAATTCACTCGTGGACCACCTATTTGGTAGTCCAACATAGAATTTTCCATTGAAAAAGATGAAAATGGACAAAAGGTAATAAGTCAATTTAGGCTTTTAATAAAAGTTTTGTAATACCTTGAATTTTGAACATATGATTAAGCCTAGACTAAGCCTATGATTAAGGATGATGATAAGGCTGGATGTAATTAGAGAAAAGGCTTGAGGCAGAGAGGAGAAAACTGGTTCTGGCCTACGGCGCTACCCGCGCGGAGTGCGGCGCGACCCGCGCCAGATGCACAAGATAGGCCAATTGGCTCTGCCATGCCACGCTGATAGCGTGGATCCCACGCCAACAACGTGGGAAATGCCCTAGAAACCAGAATTTCCTCTGGAGTTCCACGCTGGGTGCGTGGGAGGCCACGCCAAGAGCGTGGGAGGCCCGAGCCTGCGGCGCGACAAGCGTGGGACATGGCGCGACCAGCGGGAGATTTATATGTGGCGGGAGTAGCGCGGGGAATGGTGCGAGTAGCGCGGAGCTTCGGGCAGGTATATATATATAAGGTCATTTGGGACGAAAAAGAGGAAGAGAATAGAGAGAAACCTCCATTGATGAGTTTGAGAGCTTCGTATCTCCTCCATCTTTCATCTAAACACCTCCGACCCAACTGAGAAAGTGATTAGAACCCCGAGAGGAGAGAAAAACCCCGATTGATTCTTGAGAATAGCTGAGAAATAGTGAGATTTGATTTCCCTGAGAGAACCCTTGAGAGCTCGGAGCTTAAAGGCGAAGGAAGCCTTGATTGAGCGAGTTATCTTAGGGAAAGCGATTCCCTGGTGTTTCCGAGCATCACAGAGGTAAGAAACTCGAGCTCTAACCGTTGGTTCTGTGTATTGGATTCTGTGATTTTGGGGTTATCTTAAGGGGTGTTTTTGGAGGTGTTAGAGCCGTTATTAGGCTCGGACTCTGTAGAGTCTTATGCTCAGAGGACTGTTCTGAGGAAGTTAGAGCCTTGAATCACCATTATTGATGAAGTTTGATTTTGGCTCTGAGTCAGTCTGAGCAGAGATAAAAGGCTAGTTATATGACTAGTATGAACCTTAGGACAGTTGACAAAGTTGTTCATGAGACAGCATAGATGCTGTTTGTGCGTTGGAACTGATGATTATGAGAGGTTGGTTTCAAGCAGGAATATGCTTGACCATAGCTTGATTAGAGTCTTGGTGGGGGCTCTGTAGCCTTGTATAGGCTGAGAGGGATCCTGTTGAGGGTCAGATGATCACTTAGAAAGTGATTGTGTTGTGGTTATGGAAAGGATGAGAGTTTCCTTTCGTTTGAACGGTTTAGAACCGTAATTGATGTGATATATCTTTGTTCTCATGTAGGACGTGACCTGATAGCTCAGGTGGTGTTGACCACGAGACTGGGAGAGCCGGTGACTTGTCTAGAGCAGGTAAGCTATTGGTTCTTGTTTGTAATTCCTTTGCTGTGTTCCACCACACTCCTAAGGGGGTGATGGTTCTGTTATGCTTTTATGCCTGTGTGGTTGATTGTTTATTGGTCTGGTTGACTGATGAGTGATGCTTGTGCCCTATGAGAGGGTAATGGCTGTGATTTGATCTGTGATGCTTGTCATCTGATATGGACCCAGAGATGGGCGATTGTTGTGCATAGCTATGATTTGTTTAGCTTAAGATATGCATGATTGATTGTGGAATCCTATGGTAATAGGATAGATGACATGTGATTGAGATAGGCCTGACATGAGATGTTTCCTGTGGTATAGAGGTAGCCTCCTTAGTGAGATGTTCCTATATTCACAGATGTAGCCTCCTCAGGCGAATTGTATTGAGACAGGATATGAGATGTAGCTCATGATAGAGGTCGGCCAGGTATATAGGAGTCCTCCAGACGTGGTTGTACCTATATATTTTCGGAGGTGCCTCTGATAGATAGTGATGTCCTGCCATGAGATGTCCTAGTATATATTAGATCCTCTGTGAGTGGGGATCGGCATATATATCTAGAGGAAAGCCTCCGCAGGATGATGATAGGTGATAGATGGTGATTACCATCGGAATCACATGGATATTGACAGATGGTTGTACATTGACTGGTTATGTGTTGATTGAATGAATTGTTGATGATAACCATGATGATTATGATGTTTCTGTCTGTGTATCGGTTGTCAGTGAACCAGGGGAAGGAAATACCTTCAAGGGCCCTGAGTTTACTGAGATTTTATATCTCATCCCTTGTGTGGGGCTATGTTTTGCAGGTGATTCTTCTGGAGTAGCAGATAGATCCCAAGGCAAGAAGCCTATGCAGGATTAGTTGCTGATGGTCACCTTAGGCTAGAGGATATGAGCTTGTGGCTCAGATGTTTTGTATTTTGTTTTGGTTATGTATTTTGATGTACCTGATGGGATATTTGTACAGTTTTGAATTGTACAGTGGAACTTTGATGTATATTCACCATATTATAGTGTACAGTGTTATGATAGTGACCCTTGATGATGTCACTTTTTAGTTATGCTTCCAAACTGCTTAAACTCTGATTGATTATCTGTTTGATTGTGAATTGTGGTTGGTAATGACTCTGATTAGTGAATCGGGGCGTTACAAGTTTTGTGGGACAAGTTGAGGTGGAGATAGAACCTATGTATTGTAATGTTTATGATACAAAATTAAAAGTGTTTTTGGGAGTTATTTAACTTCCTTCCCTTATCAGCTTGAATTCTATCCCACATATCCATAATTGCTAAAAAATTTGGATGGTATCTTTTTTATTTTTTATTTTATCTCAGCAAATACGAATATTTAATATGACACAAAATTGAAACAACCATATTTTAAGTAGTGATCTTCTTCCATTTCATTTAAGGAAAGATAGGAGTGAGAATAAATATTAGATAGAAAAAAAATATAAAAATGAAAAACTAAATTTATATTAAATATTCTCTTATTTCTTATAGATTATCTACCCCTAGCAATATCCTATGTCTACTTAATTGCAACCAGCATAAATACACTAAGTATACATATCTGGATAAAATTTAAATATAGTATCTTAAATGTTATTTATATCATTCTTTAATTATAAGTAAAATTTTATTTTGATAATATGTATAATAAAAGTTTATGTTAAATAGTCATGTAAATTAATGAGATTAAACTATAACTTTAATCAGATAACAATCAAAACAAGACCTGATGAATTATATGTTAAGTTTTTTTTTCCCCTATATATTTTCCACACACATGTAACACATTAGATGTGCACATTGTTAGAAAACAAATTCAACTATTACATGCAACAGTATTGTAATATTAACATATTAAAAGGTAACTTATATCGTGAATCTATATAATTTATATGGTGAATTAAATATAAGAAACATGAACATATTTAAAAAACAAAAAAAAAAAAATTATTCATGGCACCTAGTAATAGCACATTTGATATCATGTCAATAGTGTCTTTAAAAAAAATCTTAAAATAAATATCATTTATTTATCTTAAAATGAATGTTAAGGATTAAAAACAATGGTTTTAAACTTTGGAAGGATAAAAATAAAACAAATTAAAAAAAGCAAAATCTAAAAGTAAAAAACATTTTAAAGACTAAAACTAAATCTTATTCATTTTTAAAGAAATCAAAGTATCTTTTTAAATATTAGTCATATCAATAATATGAATAAACATGAAAATATTAGTCACACCAATAATATGAATAAACATGTAAACATTAGTCATATCAATAACATGAATAAATCATGTAAATATTAATATTAATATAATTTAATGCTCAATAACAATTACATCAATAACATGAATAAGATCTTTAAGAAGTGTATATGATCATCCCTCAAGGTATGCAAATAGTCAAACCAAACCAGGACAAGTTTGCAAGCTTCAAAAGTCCCTATATGGCCTTAAACAGGCCAATAGACAATGGTATGCTAGATTGTCAACTTTTCTGATTTTCCATAGTTACAAGCAATGTATCTCTTATCACTCCTTGTTCATTAAGCATGTTTATAACATGATTGTTGTTTTATTAATTTATGTTGATGATATTGACTTGTCAGGCAATGGTTTGTCTTAAATTCAAAGAATTACTAATCTACTTGACAGTGCTTTCCAAATTAAGGATTTAGGTGATTTAAAGTATTTTCTGGGATTTGAAGTAGCTAGAAGCTCCACTGGCATAAATCTCTGTCAAAGAAAGTACGCTCTGGATATCCTCAGTGATGCTGGCATGCTTGGTTCCAAACCTCTTCTATACCTTGTGCTTACAATAGCAAACTGCATCAACATTCAGGGACACCTTTTTCAGCAGCAAATGCTTCCTCCTATAGAAGGTTAATAGGGAGATTGATTTATCTAACTAACACAAGGCCAGACATTACCTTTGCCCTGCAACAACTGAGTCAATTTGTTGCTAATTCTACATCAAACCACAACCAAGTTGCTTTTCGTATTCTCATATACATCAAAAGGACTATAGGTGCAAGGATTTTTCTGTCTTCATCTAGTCACATTCATTTAAAAGGTTTTAGTGATTCAGATTTGGCTGGCTATCTTGATACTAGAAGATCCATCACTGGTTATGCTGTTTACCTTGGTGATTCATTGATTTCTAGGAAATCTAAAAAGCAAGCCACGGTATCCAGAAGTTCTTTTGAAGCTGAATATTGGGCTCTAGCATGTGCTACATGTGAGCTACAATGACTTATTTATTTGTTGCAGGAGTTTCGCATTAATTTCCAACATCCTGCCATATTATACTGTGATAGTAAATCAGCTCTCCATGTTGCTGCAAATCCTGTTTTTCATGAGAGGATCAAACACATTGAAATTGATTGCAACTTAGTTCGTGAGAAAATGTTGAAGGGCCTTCTGAAACTCCTTCCTAAATCTTCTGCCAATCAGCTGGCAGATATTTACACAAAACCTCTTATTCCTGGTGCTTTTCAATTCTTGCATTCCAAGTTAGGAATGTCTGATATCCATTCCTAGCTTGAGGGGGACTCTTAGCATGAACTACATCATAAACTACAGTTAGATTATTTGGTTAATCTTTAGTGTAACTAGAGTAATTACAATTAGTTAGTTATAAATTAGTTTCTCCAACAATTATATAATCAGTCGTAAACTTTGTGCAGATTAATTCAATACATTTATTTTCATTCTTATTCATTTCAATTTTATTCTTTAAGCTTTCTTTGCAAGGTTTGCATTCATGGCAGACATGGAGTTTATGAAGTGTCAACATATTTCTATATAAGAAAGTTAAAGAAAAAAAGAAAGAAAGAAAAAATTCGAATACCGAATTCTTCAAGGTGGTCCATTTTGATTTCTTGTTATTTTTGACATCAAAATTTCAACTCCTTGAAATTCAGTTTTGAGTTTTTCTTTTATACAATCCTATTAAAAAAATGTTCTAATTTTGTTTCTTTAATTTGTGCTCATCTTGTTTATTTCTTGTGCCATTCTATTTTGTTTCTTTCATGTTTTATTTCTTTTTGTGATTTATTGTTCTTCATTTGTGTCTTTTCATTACCTTTCATCTTCTCTGTGTTAACTATGGCTAGTTGAATTTTGAGTTCTAGTCGAAAATACAGAAAGAAATTTGAAGAAATATAAAAAAGAAAAAAATTGTAAAAAAAAGATAATCTAAGAACAAGAGTGCATCAACAACGTATTCACTAGTTGTTTGTGAATCGGAAGAATTCTATGTTCTCTTTGTTAAAGATGATCTTGTGGTGTTTTTATTCATTATTTTTGGTGTGTTTATCATCCATCTTATTCTTGTCATATTCCTTGTTGATTTTTTGTTCTCTAAATTTTAAGTCACTTTGATTGTTTGTGGTCTTAAAAAGAATCATTAATAAACTTCTCCCTTAATAACTTAAAGAGGAAATTGAGTACTAAAAGAAAAGAGTAGTAAGATCATCATTGAGAAAAGCCAAATTGTGTGACAAACACGGGTATATTGTGAGGTCCTCTATTCTATCCTTTTATTCATTATTATGACAAGTGATCAAGATAATTAAAAGATGCACGGAAATAAAGATTTGTTGGTAGTAAGAAAAGTGTTGAATATGCAAGTAAAAGAAGAAGATGAAGCTCAAAGAAAAAATATCTTTCACACTAAGCGTCTTGTTCAAGGAAAAGTGTGTAACATGATATAAATGGAGGAATTGCACCAATGTAGTAAGTACTACCTACCTTAGTGGAGAAACTGAATTTGCACACCACCAAGTTCCTAGGCCTTACACAGTGAACATAAAATTACACTTGCTTCTTTGTCTTCAAAGCAAGTATTTGAATACTAAATAAAAATAATAAAAAGGTGAGAAGTATAATAAATAAAATTAGAGAGAACTAGACAAAGAAAAGGAAAAAAAGTTGAAATAAATTATATTGTTTTACTATTTTATAATGGAACATAATAAAGATTTCGTTCTATTGTTTGGAAAAAGACGAAATAAAATGAATTATAACTTTTTAATTCACATATTATCTTCAACAGACTTATGATTTAAAAAATTTTGCAAAGATAAAATAATTATATGTTCCATTCCTATCTTTAAAAACCAAATAATAGAACAAGTATAATAGATGGAGTTACTCCTTCAGCTCCATTCTATGTCCTATACCACTAATCCAAACCTAAATTTGTACGGTTAATTTTTTTTTTTTTGAAATTAGAGATTATATGAAAACCTAAATACAGTTGAGTCTAAAGTTAATTGAAAGCTAGAATTGATGAGATACACGATGGTTATTTTTTTTATAACCATGTCATTGATCAGAAATATTTATTGACTTTGTGGTGACTAATCTTCATGTGATAATTTGATTAATTATTTTTAGTAGATAGATGATTTCTCCTTCCAAACATATTTTTTTTATTCACAAAACTATTAAATTTTGTTTAAAAAATTATTTCAAAATCTAAATTGGTTGATACAGTTTGGATTTCTAATCATTTCAGAATTTTCTTCATTGCCCCATATTTAATTACTCAAGAAGGAACCACGGGTCCTTGGGATTTCAATGCAAGTACATTAAACAATATAAACAACATACTAGAAACATATATTAGAATAAACATCACTCATAGTGATAGCAAAATCTGAAGACTGAATTGGTCAATTGGATCAAAAGAAGAAAACAGAGTAAACAAATTGAAAAGCAAGGAAACCCCGAAAGCACTGCCTCTGTCCTGACTCCATACCATCTCCCCTCAAATTCACACCAAACGGAACATAAAGTATGAGATCCAAGAAGCAAAAAACATAGCAACAATTGGAGAGCCAGCAGCAGTTGCAGATGATGTATAAGAAGATGCGGTAGTAGTGGTGGAGGTTTCAGTTGAAGGGGTGGTGGAGGTTGAAGTTTTAGGGTTAGTGGAGGTGGAAGCTGGTGTGTCTTTGGTATTATCAGAATCAGAAGGTGAGTCCTTTGAAGCTGGTGAAGGTGCTGTAGCAGGAGCAGAGGCTTTTTTAGCCTTTACTTTAACAGCAAGCTTCATGCCACCATCACAATGGCCAGGAGAAGCACATATGAAGTAGTGAGTGCCGGCGGTCTTAAGGGTGATTGTGGTGGTGCCACTGCTATCTGTGCTCAGTGAATTGCCCGTGGTGCAGCTCTTGTAATCGCTTTCTTTTACTTCATCCACCGTGTGACCAGCCCCATAATTGAAAACTGTCACACATGAATATAAATGAGGTCCTCTTTGGAATCATCTGAGAGCTTTAAAGTGTAAAATAAATTTTGAGATGATGCTGAAATTATGTATATACACGAATAGTAAAGTATGAAATTATTAATTTTTGGTTAAGATGTGTTTCAAGTTTCTTAATGTTTCATCGTTGTTTCTTTTCTTCTTTTTTAACATAAGATTAATCTTTAAGATTTATCTAATCACTTCATGTTTAAAGATCAAAATTATCTATCCATGATACTATACCATATTAGTAAAACCAATTATTTTAGTCTTATAGTTCCTACATTTTAAAACTAATGATTTTATTAATCATTTTTTCTTTTATAATTGGTGGATTTCATCCTTACCTAAATATCATAAGTTCCTTCAAGAGAGATGAAATTCACTTACTTTTCAAAATGCAGAGAACAAGATATCATTTTAAAAAATATATATATAAAAACCAAGATTAATTTTAACCGAAAGTTAAAAGACCTAAAAAGTATTTTATCTTTAATTTTTTATTGATCTTATAATCAATGACACTTTAGAGGAAATAAATCTCTTCAAGGGAGCATTGTGCATTGTGCATTTGTGCATGAAACCAAAGAATCTTACCAAGACTATCTCCGACTTTAAATTTCAAGCCACTAGCCCATGTACTGTAATCAGCACCGAGTGCCCAACCTGAGGTGTCTCCCACTGTGTGGGTAGCTGCACGTGTCGGCAGAGCCATGTTGAGTGCTAGACATAGACCCAAAACTAAAGCAACAGAGGAAGCCATTTAGTGAGAGTGAGTGTGAAAAAAAGGGAAGCAAACTAAAGAGGGTGCTCTTAATTGTAGAATGGGGTTGCTTTATATAATTGTTTTTGTGTAGGGAACATATAGTTGGTGGAGTTAAGTAAGCCCATTTGGTCTCGGTTTGCATGAGGATGACTTGAGTTGCACTTCATACCCAATTAGTGTACCAGAAAAGTGGGTCTGCTGTTCTTTCCAATTTTCATGAGTAGTGGTTGAATCATATTATTTTGTTGAAATTCTATTTTATTGTCGTAGGCAACACCTGAGGGCAAAAATTTCACTTATAACATTAATAAACTGATAATGATGGATTAACGATTATATATGGTGGATGGATTGAGAATGAAGATAATGGAAGGGAGATTGTATTGATAGGAAAATCTTGTCTTGTGTACTTCATTTTGTATTGTAAGAGGTAGAAGGAAAAAAAGAAATAAAAAAAGTTATAGATAGAAAAATAAAAAAATATAATAAATAATGTGATATGAAAATAAATAAAAAGATTGTATGTAGAAGTATATGAATATCATTTAATTACATTGAGTGCACTATATTCTATCAATAACTAGGTCATCTTATTGTTTAATGGAGGTGCAATGTTCTACTAATTAATTTTTGTATTCATGGTTGAGAAGGTCGTGTGTTAGTCTCTAGAAGATTTTTTGTCAACATCCTTCGATAGTCGATATCATACACAAACACAACATGAGTAAGACCATGACTTGAAAATTGATTGTTTTGCTTAATGCCTACTCATTGTGGAGCATAAAATTGATCATTTGAAGATCTAAAACTGGAAGGTATAACAACTTCACAAGGCATTGTGGAATAGTGCCTACTAGAAAATAAACATAACCAGCTTTGTTTTCAACGTCAAAAAGGGTTTTTTTTTTTCTTATAAAAAAAATTTGGATAAAGAACTCGATTTTTATTCCAACAAAGAATCAGAACTGATATATCATTTGTCATGTTCATTTAGACTTAGGGCTTAAGGGAATGTGTTCTACAAATCGTTGTTGAACGTGTACCTATGTTCATTGCTTTCAACACCAGATTTCTATTTTCTCTTAGTCTTGAAGTTCCACGAGTTGTATTTTGTACTATCAAATGTCGGTGCCTACCTACATAGCCATATTTTAGGGTTTAAAAAACGTTAAATATATTTGGACACCCAATGTTCAGTGTGAGAGAGGAAAACAAGAAAAAAATGATAAATGATATGTAATAAAAAGAAAAAGATAGAGAGAAGCGATAAATGTTAATAAAGTGTTTAAAATTAAAGAATGTCTAAATATTGTGAAAAAAAATACCTTGAAAGTAACAACACTCAATGTATGTGTATATATTTCAAACCTCACTTATTCATATTATAAGTTACTGACCAAAACACAGGTATGATCTATATTTGATATATTTTAAATTTAATTTATTAATTTACTATTTTTTCTAAATACATATTATATATATATATATATTTTTTTTTTTAATTATATGTCTCAACTATTTAAGGTAATATGATAAATAAATGAGAAAAGGAGTTATAAGTTTACAACTCATTATGTATAATTAAATTTATTGGTTTTTTAACTGTTTTACACTATAAATAAACATTAAATTCTAATATAATACATGTTGAACTTCAAATTGCTGAAACGACAAATTGGCATACACTATTAACAAAGGGATGGATAATAAGTTTATCATAATAATATCTTTATGTGATGTGTTTTTGGATTTCACTCTAAAGTAATTAATTAACGGTCTACATTTCAGTTACTAAAGTATTAAATTGAAAATTAAAATATCTATAAGTTTGTATACTACAACTATCCATTTTTTTTAAAATACGTGGATTTCCTCACAATTTAAGATCCTGTTATATTTAACAATATTTAGGTGTCTCCGGATATGTAGAACTTTATTTGTTTAATAATAGGGAAATTTTAAAAAAATGATTTATTATTTGTGGCTTTTTAAAATTTTAAAATCTACTAATTTTTTAATTAAAATTGGATTTTTAAAAAATTAAAAATCGACCAATTTCATTTTAAAAAATCTATAAGGTTGTATACTACTGTTACTTTTTTAAATATGTGAATTCCCTCCCAATTTAAGATATGATGTAATATCTTAAAAAGTAAAGAGGTGGCTTGACGGATTAAAAAGTGAAGACTTAAATGCATTGCTATAATTCGCACGTTATAATTTTCATCCTTCCAAATCTATAATCTAAATAACAATATTTCAAACATTTATGTAAATCAAATCTCTACCAAAAAGTAAAGAGATGACTTGACGGATTAAAAAGGACAGAGAACTTAAATGCATTGCTATAATTTACACGTTATAATTTTCATCCTTCCAAATCTATAATCTAAATAACAACATTTCAAACATTATGTAAACCAAATCTCTACCAAAAAGATAATTATACAGAGAAAGTTGAAGAAGGAGAAGAAAAATAACTCTCAAATAAAGAGATGGGTTCAGGATTGAACGAAAGTTGGTCCAGATTAACAAAATATCTAATACTTATTTATTCAAATAAATATTTAAAAGCCGTCTTAGCTCAGTGGTAGAGCGCGTGGCTTTTAACCACGTGGTCGTGGGTTCGATCCCCACAGACGGCGTTTATTATTTGTTTTTATCCATTAACATAATATTCACCGTATATATATATATACACTTGCAGAAGCGGATATAAAACTTCAATTTTATCACTAATTACATAAGGAACTTGGGTATTTAATTAGTTTCAATATCTATTATTTAATGAAGTATCCTAGCCCCAAAATATATGAAATTCTACCATATCAGTGCAATCAATTTTGCCAATGGGGAAATGTATCTTCAATTTGATTGTTGCCAACATGTAAAACCTGCAACTGTGTGCATCTTGACAAAGATGTAGTAGGCAAAGGACCTTGTTATTGGTTTCCATTAAGATTATATCACTAAGCATGATGTTCTTTGGAAAGAAAATTGTCAATGATCCATAAACTTTGTTCATTTGAAGATCTAAAACTGGAAGGTATAACAACTTCACAAGGCATTGTGGAATAGTGCCTATTGTGAGGAAGGTTGAGAATCTCAATTGAACTTGCATTGCATATTGAGGCAAAGATGGTCCATTAATGATGTGGATAGATTTTGGAATAGGTTCAAAAATTGTAATACCTTTCTTGTAACAAAATGGGGGAACTTCTGCATTAAGTTTGTTATTGGACAGATTGAGATACCTCAAACTTGGGATTTTTCCTAATGATTTGGGAATTTAAGTTAAATTGAAAGAAGCCAAGTCCAAATATTTTTAAAGGGTAGAAATTAAGATTGACACTGTAATTGAAATTTAGTAATAATTGATTATCCTGCAAAAGGAAAAGAAGTTTAAGACTTTTAAGTTGACAACCACTCAAGTTGTTTGATGATAGACACAAGTCAGTAAGGTTTGCAAGGCTGAAAATTTATTATCAGGAACAATCCAAGTCATAAAGTTAAGTCCAACAATAAAGATGGAATATGACCGCTAAATTCATTCTCGGAAAGATTCAAGAGAATGAGATATTAACTCTTGAAAAGGTTTGAAAGCGATGAAGGAAGCCCACCTCCTATATTGTTAATTTGTTATGCCTCAAATGTTTCCTTTTTTTATAAGGCAAATTTTATTGAAACAGATTTGCATACAAGATGTGTTCCAAAAACAAACTCAAATGTAACTCTTGAAATCTATTTGGATGATGAAAGACATTTCGGATTTGACTGCTAAGAATATTATAATTAAGAACAAATCTGTGCCATTTTCCCAGGTTGCTATCTTCGGGTAAACATGATGATAACTACATTCATAATCAGGATTGTCCTAATAAGTAGTATTAATGGTGAAGGAGGTTGATCTTTGGATTTGACTTTCAGGTGGCTATGGCATAAGGACCCAAGGAGAAGAAGAATAAGAAAAGGATGGTAATGAAAGAACAAGAGGACACGAAAAAATCAATCTGACCTATATTGAGTTCCCTTGAAACTATTCTTTGTGAAGTTCAGATTTTTCGATATCTAATCTAATTAATGTAAAACTTCCATGTCCTTCTTTTACCCGACCATAATGTCCTTTCATGTTATTCATTATATTTTTTTTTTCCAGCATAATGCTCTTTCATGTTATTGTTATCGTTTTTATAATCCTTTTCCATGATTCATTCTATACAGCTCCTAAATCCACGTTTATGTTACTTTAATCTCATCAACCATACATTTGGTTGTACAGGCTGCTATAAACCAAATGGAGAAATATATTTGGTTGTATATACTTGTATTTATTACTATATTTTTTTCCCAGCATAGGGTGTTCAGCAAGTTCTCATAAAATGACAATAAAAAAAATTGAATAGCAAAGAGTTGCCTCGCATAAGCCATGAATTGAGAAAATTACATGTTATGAGTTCAACAAAAAAAAATTGCTTCCATTCCCAAGTAAGAATGTGATCCCATAGCATGCAATTCTTACTAGCGAATATAGACTACTAATCGGAAACCCTATCATAACAACTTTGTATTAAAAGAAATTATCAGCCCTGTTTAATGAGACATAAGTCCCTTTTATTTCTTATACATGCGGCAGTTGGGAGAGATTATTTTCCAAAGGTGACAAGGGTGTTCTTGCTGAATCTACATCTTCAAAATCAATCTTCCTTGCCATTGGGCTACATGTCTTGGGACTAGATTTTCTCTTGTTTGACTGCAAAAACCAAAATAATTCAATAAATAAACAAGGGTCCATTTGTTACATATTCAAAAAAGTGTCTCTGATATAACAATCTATCGTATACACGATAAGACAATATATTATGTCACCACCTTTGCAGATGCACTGCCAGTAAGTTTCCCACCAGAACCGCTGTGGTTCCTTCCCTTGCATCGCTTCACTAATCTTTTGTTCTCCTCATCCAACACGCTATTTTCATCAAACAATAATTTGACCTACTACCAAGTCAGGTTAGTTATTAGTATTCATTAATAATCCAAAAAATGGAAAGGTCCTCAAAAGAAGTCCTAACCTCCTCTTCAGCTCTGTGAAGGTTAACCCTAAGGTTTTCTTTATCATTCTCTAGAGATTTGACTTCAGCAACAAGACACAGAACTCTCCGTGTTGATGGCTTCAAGCTACCAAATCCATAATGAAAAATCAGGTTTCTAATTATGAACTGATAATGAGAATACATATTGATCCTAATGGTTTAAGTGATGGATACGTTAATTATCTGGGATATGAAATCACAATTAAGGAGGTAGAAGGCTCACCAGTTCCACATTGGCAGCATCTTCTCACAGTGCTCATTTTCACTGTTTGCACTCAAGAATGCATATGTAGAAGGCTCATCTGTAGTAGTAGTAACTGTAGCCAAAAGGGAGTCAAGCAAATTCTCTTCATCAAGTGTACTTCCTGATGAAGAATCAACCTTCAATGAAAAGTAAATATTAGTAGTTAGCATTCATGGCCAAAGGACTGCAACTTGTGAAAGACTGAAAGCCATTACCATTTGACAATGAAGAAAATGAGGGGAAAAAAGAACTATAAACAAGGAATTTCTGTATTAGCAGTGATTAAAGTTCAATAATATGGTTTTCAACTTAGCAATTAGCAGCACCAGTGTATCCACAGTAAATTGTAGCCATACAAGTGAATGTGCCGAATTATTTCAATAGGTTATACCGTGACTACACGCAACAGCCATGCCAAACTATTTCAATTTTCATGATACCAATGGAAATATAGGTTAGATAATAGAGCATTAGATAGTAGATGCAATTCCAGGCCTCTTTCCTATAGTTTAATTACCAAGAGACAATAGAACACCAGCAAATTCAAATTTCAAACCTGGTTAAGCATATCTAAATATAAGAATTTAAAGAAATTGACATTGCATAACAATGAGAATGAAATAAGTTCCAGAGTCCATCCTATCATATCTGACACATGCAATTCCAAGTTTCAATGCCCTTCACATCAGAGATCATTCAATCATGCTCTCTAACAAAATCTAAGGAAGAAGCCAGGGATGATTTTCAACTTAAAAATGATATATTTACATAAGAAAATGAAATTCCAACTAATCAACTCCAATACACACAGAGGGACAGGCTTTTCAGCACTGAACACATAAATGCTTAATCAAACCCCTCCCCACTACCAAGTTGGATAAGCCTCAGGTCAGTTGTTTCATAACTCATATATATCAGAGATTGTCTTAGATAATTAAACAACAGTCCAGTAATTATTTCAATCAAACCAGAAAGTTGAAATAAGCCAATAAAACAAGAAAGATGAAAACATAACGATACCGATTCGTTCTGCTGCTTGTATTTGATCAATTCCTGCTCCAACAAGCACAAATCGCGTTCCAACTCGAGTGCCCGCTGGTGAGCCTCCTGCGCGCGTTCATCGGCCTCGTTCCCAAACTCCATCAACGCTTCCCTGTCGTGGTCGTAGAGCGCGCATTCCCGCTCCAATTTCACGCACTGCTCCACCAGATTCTCACACTCCGCCGCCAACTTCTGATTCTCCTCAACGAACCTCTTCACCGCTTGCGCGTTCATGTTCGCCTCACACTACTCAAAAGCCAAACCCCATAATAAACATAACATAAAAAGAAATACAATAACTAATCATGGTTTAATTAATCATTTGATCCTTGTACATAAACAATTCTTACTTTTAGTTCACACACTTGGAAACTAGCGCGTCCGTGTAAGGACTGAAACGAGTTAAAAATGATATGTGTAGGGAGCAAAACATGAGTAGTTTCTATGTAATTGTAGAGGTATAAGGACCAAATGAATAATTGTTATGGAAGCAAAAGAAAAGGATTACAAACTTTAGCGCGTTCGATGAGATCGTCTTTCTCCTTCAATTTCGCGAGAAGGAAGAGGTGCTGGTCGCGGAGTTGGCGCTGGGATTCTTGGAAAGCGTGAAGCTTGGAGAGGAGGGTTTGCGAGGATACGGGAAGGCCCACGCTGTGGTCGATGGATTCCTTAATGTAACCGTCGATTTCTGGAGGAAGATCCATTGTTCTTGCTCGACGAAAGTCAAAGGTACAGGTTTGGAATCGGTGGTGGTTGCGATTAAGGGAGAAAGCGATGGCGGAAAAACCCTAATCGGTGGGAACGGTAGATTGTGAAAACGAAAGGGACGTTTCGGTCGGAGAAAAAGGGTTTAATTGAAATATATTGATAGCCGTTGGGAGATTCAAATTGGAATTTTGATAGCCGTGGGGAGTTAATACCAGACGTTAATGTTTCCTTTTGCTTGTTCCACTATAACAATTTGTGATTGGATTCGAGTGTGATTTACTCCGATCCACAACTAAGAGGATGATTCTCTTTACTGTCCATCATTATATATTTTCAAAATTTGGAGGACTCATTTTATGGAAAATTTTTTAAAAAAATACAATTTTATTTTTTATTTAACAAAAGGGGGCAAAATCAACAAAAATTAGGCATTTGGGGTCACCAAACACGCCCTGCCTAGGCGTGTTTAAACACGCCCAAGCTAGGCGTGTTTAAACATGCCCTGGCAAGGCTTGTTTGGCCCCCTTTGCCCTATATATTGTCGTTGAAAATGACATTTGCCATTTCGCGCCTTCTCTCTAAAATTAGCTCTGCCTTCTCTCTAGATTGCGGGTGCTGAATTGTCCAAAGCGAAGCCCTGACGAATTCGAAGCACAACCGACAAGTAAGTCCATTTAACTGATTGTGGTTGATATTTACTTTGTTATATTTGAAATTAGAAAATGGTTAGGATTATATGAACTTGGTAGTGACATATATATTAGGTTAGTTACTAGGGTTTTAGGTATTTCAGGTTAGTTTTAGGGTTTATAATGGGATAAGGGATTAGGGTTACGTAAGTTAGGTTAGTATTAGGGTTAACATCGTTAGTAGGGTTTACGGCCTGGGGGACAGATTTAGGTTTAAGGTTTAGGTCATATGTCGTGATTAGGGTTTAGATGTGCAGGTACATACGTATGGGTTAGTGGGTGATTAGGGTTTAGGATGTGGGTTACTGATTAGGGTTATGAAATGCAGTCTAGATTAGGGTGCAAGACCAGATTAGGGTTTAGTGGTGTGGGCGAGTGATTAGGGTTTAGGGGGTGGGCGAGTGATTAGGGGTAATGTCATTCGGTTTAGGATTAGGATTTAGGGTTTGGGCTAGTGATTAGGATGACCTAATTCGGTTTAGATTAGGGTTTAAGACCGGATTAGGGTTTAGGGGGTGATTAGGGTTTAGGGGGTGGGTTAGTGAGTGGGGTTACGTAATTCAGTTTGGATTAGGGTTTAAGACCGGAATAGGGTTTAGTGGGTGATTAGGGTTTAGGATGTGGGTTAGTGATTAGGGTTACGAAATGCAGTTTAGAACAGGGTTCAAGACCGGATTAGGGTTTAGTGGGTGATTAGGGTTTAGGGGGTGATTAGGGTTTAGGATGTTGGTTAGTGATTAGGGTTACGAAATGTAGTTTAGATCAGGGTTCAAGACTGGATTAGGGTTTAGTGCGTGATTAGGGTTTAGGGAGTGGGCGAGTGATTAGAGGTTATGTCATTCGGTTTAGGATTAGGGTTTAGGGTTTGGGCTAGTGATTAGGATTACCTAATTCGGTTTAGATTAGGGTTTAAGATTGGATTAGGGTTTAGGGGGTGGGTTAGTGAGTAGGGTCACATAATTCAGTATGGATTAGGGTTTAAGACCGGAATAGGGTTTAGTGGGTGATTAGGGTTCAGGGGGTGGACGACGGATTTGGGGTTATGTAATTTGATTTAGGATTAGGGTTTAGGGTTTGGGCTAGTGATCAGGGTTACGTAATTCGGTTTATGGTATATGGATTGGGGTACATAGCTAGGGTTTGAGTTTAGGGTTTAGGGTTTAATGTATTTGATATATAAGAAAATTTCGGTGGAATGATTTTCGTAATCCTTAATATTTTGTTCATGAAGATACTGATTAGATGGCTGATTCGTCCTCGACATCTTCATCACGTTCTGCATCCGATCATGAGGCTGAGCCCACCGATCCCACTGCCTATGTTGTTCCTACCCCATACAAGTGGGGCGTTCTGC
>PYAF01002769.1:79597-109414 GCA_007407185.1 Glycine tomentella
CAACCTCCGCATCACTTGAACTCATTTCCTACAATCAACATAAATAAACGTCAAAAACACACAAACACCTGAAACAAAATTTAATGAAAGAAAGTCGACAACCTAACACTTCTACAGATGTAGTTAGTCCCAGTAAATCACCAAATGGTGAAAGAAAGTCAATATTGTCAAAGACACAAAGTTATAAAGAAGTGATCTTGTTTACACAACAACCTAAACCCTAGGTCTAGTCACGCCAACCCATACCCCCTAAACCCTAATCACCCACTAAACCCTAATCTGGTCTTCAACCCTAATCTAGACTGCATTTCATAACCATAATCACTAACCTAAACCCTAAACCCTAATCACCCCCTAAACCCTAATCACCTACTAAACCCTAATTTAGACCGAATAACGTAACCCTAATCCCTATCCCATACCTTAAACCCTAATCTGGTCTTCAACCCTAATCTAGACTGCATTTCATAACCATAATCACTAACCTAAACCCTAAACCCTAATCACCCCCTAAACCCTAATCACCTACTAAACCCTAATTTAGACCAAATAACGTAACCCTAATCCCTATCCCATACCTTAAACCCTAATCTGGTCTTCAACCCTAATCTAGACTGCATTTCATAACCATAATCACTAACCTAAACCCTAAACCCTAATCACCCCCTAAACCCTAATCACCAACTAAACCCTAATCACCTACTAAACCGTAATTTAGACCGAATAACGTAACCCTAATCCCTATCCCATACCTTAAACCCTAATCACCCCCTAAACCCTAATCACATCGTAAACCCTAAACTAAACTGAAATACCTAAAACCCTAGTAACTAACCTAATATATATGTCGCCAACAACTTCATGTGATCCCAACAATTTTCTATTTTCATAATACAAACTAAATACAAAGCACAGTAAGTTAAATCGACTTACTTGTCAGCAACGCTTCCAATTCGACAGGGCTACGCTTCAGAGGATATCAACACCCAAGCTGTAGAGAGAAGGCAGGTCGATTTTTAGACAGAAGGCGGAATGGACCAAATGCCATTTGCGGAAGCTTTTATAGGGATTAGGGTGCCTAAACACGCCTGGCTTGGGCGTGTTTAAACACGCCTAGCCTGGGCGTGTTAGGCTGCCCCAAATCCCTAATTATCCCCTAAACAGCCCCCTTTTGCTAAATAAAAAATAAAATTGTATTTTTTTAAAAAATTTGCCCTC
This sequence comes from Glycine tomentella, assembly GCA_007407185.1. Classification (NCBI taxonomy): domain Eukaryota; kingdom Viridiplantae; phylum Streptophyta; class Magnoliopsida; order Fabales; family Fabaceae; genus Glycine; species Glycine tomentella. The sequence continues at coordinate 80,816 of PYAF01002769.1, forward strand.
ATTTCATCGATTTAAAAATATAAGAACTAAAATAAACTTTAATTGAAAATATAGAGATCACAAATATATTTTTCCTTTAAAATTCAATTTAGAAGTAAAGGTGAAAATAATACTTCTTCCATCCTAAAATAAGTATTATCTTAGATTTATTTACACAGATAAAAAAAAGTTGATAAATAAATGAAAGAAAATGATAATTTTATAAACTAATCTTATTACTAATATTGTATTGAAAAGATGAAATGATATTTATTAGGAATATTAATAGAAAAGTAATTAACATTACATTTAAAAGTTAATATGACACTTATCTTTTTGAATATATATATTTTTTAAAATGTGGCACTTATTTTGAAAAGGAGGAAATAGATTGGAAGAGATCAATGTTGTTAAGAAAATTAAATACACATAAAGATAAAATGAGAGTAATTTGAGATAAAAGAGCAATTTTTGAAGATTATTATAAAAAAATTTAATTGTTAAATCAAATTAAAATTAAGATATATATTTGAAAGAAATAAAAATTAAACGAAATACTCAAAATATAAAATTAGGATAAAATATGTGTCTCAATGGGATAACAACTCATAAACGCACAGACGAAACTAGAATTGGATGATAAGAGATAAATTGAAAGAAAATAAATCATCTAATAAATATGTATGCATAAATTTCTAGATATAATATTTATAATTTGATGTTCTAAAACATTATTTGTATTAATAATCTGCCAAATACAATGAAATTAACTACATTTCTTCATATGCACACAATATATACAAATAAACATTGACCGGTTGACACATGTAAATTAATTAAAGACATATATATATATATATATATATATATATATATATATAACATTTAATTGGATAATTGTGTCTCAAATTCATCAGAATTGAAAGTTTCTCTTCCATTGATTATATTTATAAAAAAATTTATACTAATCCAAATTCATTTGAAGTTTCATTTATATACACTAAAAATTTATGTAATATCTAATTTTAAAATATAAATAATTTGATTATCATTTTATTATTATTTTTTATAGAAAATTTGATAAATAATTTGACTGATGGTGTAATAGTTGGTGTATGATATACTAATGAAATTTGATCATTTTTATAATATCATCTAATCGTACATCTTCTCTCTATAAATTAGAGTATTTATCTTAAATGAGAGAAATTTTAGGAGTTATTTTTTACTAAAAGCATTTTATAAATTTTTTTTAACGAATATTTTTAGGGATTTTTTTTGTCAAGAGCCTTTTAAGGGTTAAGGGTTGGAATTGAACTTGTTCGAGGTTTTGTTCAAAGGTATAGAGGAAAATATGGGAAAATTTTCACAACTAGGAAAAAAGGTTTTGAATTATGTTAGCAGAACAAAGGAAATGCTTTTATTTTGTAAGGAAGCCGATGGGGTTGTGTCAAATGCATTTGATTTCTTGATAAGCATAACAAAAATGTAAACATTGATATGAAACATGTCAAGTACCTGATAAACAATATAATAATTGAGTAATTTATGCCTAAGCTAGTAGAAGTCCATAACATATACGACATACACAGTCCTCGGGTATTTGATTGACAGTTTCTAGCAATAATAATGTATATAAAAAGGAGAAAAGGTAAGAGAATTAAAATACAAGGAGAAAAGGACCTGTTTGGATACAAGGCTAGAATTACTTTTGAGAGCTTCTCTACTGAAAAAAACACTATATTTCCAGTAGAGAAGCTCCCAAAAGTACTTCTAACCTTGTATCCAAACAGGCCCAATATTGTACTTCTCATAAGTGCAATAGATTCAAAACATAAAAAAGTTGAAGGTTGTGCATGTACCAGCCGCAGACAAGAGTATATTCAAGGTAAGTTCACAGGATAGGTGTATAATAACCTAGATCTCTAAAAAAAAAAAAAAATTACATGCTAACAGCGTGGGAATGGCGCTAACAGCGTGGGAAAGACGCCAGTAGCGTGGGAAGTGGCGCTAGTAGCGTGAAATTGCACCAGAAGGCCATTTCTTGCGGCCTGATGACGCTAATAGCGTCATTTTGGCGCGATTAGCGCCACAGACGCGGCCAAATGGTGCGGTTAGCGCCATAAATGCCCAGGAAGCCTTCTGTTGCGTCAATTTGGCGTGAATAGCGCCATATATGACGCGATTAGCGTGGAAACGTCGGCAGGACCAGTTTTTAAGAGCCATTTTACGAAATGTTGGTCCAAAATCATGGTTTATCTTCCTCCCTCGTCCCGGTAGCCATTGAAGCACCTTATAAGCTTCATATCTTCAGTATAAAGCCATAAAACACCTCCCAATCACCTCTAAACTTAATTTGAAACAATTAGGAGCCAAAATCCAGCCTTGAAAGTGAGTTTTTGAGATAAGCCTCCACTTCTTTAGAGTTTCCTCAGAGAGAGAGAGTTTTGGAAGGGGAAGAAGCTGGTTCCAAGATACCAGGACAAGGAGAAAGACTTCTCCAGTCTTCCTGTATTGATCTGAGGTAAGAAACTCATGTTTCAACCGATTGATTATGAATTGGGAGATTAAATGAATAGTAACCAAATATAGATAGGGCTGGAATTAGGCTTAGGTCCTTTAGGGAGATGTAATCAGGAGGTTGTTATGAGTCATATGGCATGTTGAAACTGAAATTGTGATGAAGTTTGAGTTGGGCTCTGAGAAAGGAAAAGAGTATGTGAATGAGCAATGTTATGGCCTGAATTAACTTAAGTGTCTTTACAAAAGTTATTCATAAGGCCAAATAATCAGTGAAAACGTGATTATATATGTGTTTTGGCTGAGTTGAACCAATGTAGGTTCTTGATTCTGGTACAGCTTTGAATTGAGCTGTACAAAGTTCTAAAGGAACTCTGATGCCTTGATAAGACTAAGGCAGACCCTTGAGGGTCAATGCATGGCCTAGTAAAAGTCAGACTGAGATAAACCTTAGGTTAGATGACTTTGAATTGATTATGTGTGGAAGGGTATTTCTTTCCATATAAACGGTTGGAGGCCGTTCCTGATGATTTGATTCATGCCTACTGTAGGGCGTGACGTGCATACTCCCGGTAGAGATCACCCAGATACTAGGGGAGCCGTCTCTGAGCTACGACCAGGTAAGCTCAGTGCTTTCAGGGAATGTTTCCCTACTTGTGTTTCACTATACCCAACATTGGGTGATTGTTTGATTTGAATTGTACTCTGATGCCTATTATGTTATGATATAGATCATTATTGAATATTGATGAGATGATTTGATGATGGCTGGCAATTGCATGCTAGCTAAACCCTGGGATGGGGTGATTACTTGATGAATCTTGTATGCATATGCATTTTGATGATGTGATAATATATATCTGTGTGTTGATTGCTGATGATATGGTTTGATGGTTGCTGGCAACTGAGTGCTAGCTCGGCCCTAAGATAGGGTATGCGCTTGTGTTGCTGCACTGAGATAGTGCATGTTACTTGATTATGATGATGTTGAGGCATGAATTGATTGTGATTTGATTGTTGTAATCTACTGGCCAGTAGTGTGAGGTACTATGGACCCCATTGGGAATATGCCCTTAAGTGGATGATCTCCCTTGGGATAATCCATAGGCGTCCAGGTAAACCCTGAATAGATGTGCCTTTAAGTAGATGATCCTATTCAGGTATTGGGCGGCAAGTCCTAAGTAGATGATCCTACTCAGGCCTGAGCCCTGGATAGATGTGCCCTTCAGTGGATGATCCTATCCAGGCCCAGTACGTGGTTGTTGTTGACATATGATTTATTGATACTGCTATGAGTTTTCAGCTTATGTTCTGAGATTGAGAATTTAACAAATGCTAGTGTACTTGATGAGATTTTCTGTGATATAATTTCTGTTTTCGTTATGATATCTGTATATTGATGTTATGTTCTGGGAAGTGAACCAGGGGGAGGAAAACCTCTGAAAACCATGAGTTTACTGAGATAATTATCTCACCCCTGCTTGGGGCCATGTTGCAGGTACCGAGACTACCGTCCCTGAGAGATCCCAAGGCAAGAGGCCTGAGATGGGATAGAGTGAAGATAACCCTAGGTTTAGAGGACTGAGCTTGCTAGCTCACTTTTGATTATTTTGGTTGTATTTTGATACCCTGAGGGGTCATTTGCGTAGTTTAGAGAAAACTGGCTTGTATATAACAATAATTCACCATATATGTATAAAGCACTGTATATCATGACAGATTTATGCTTCCTTTACTGTTTATTTCCATGCTTGCTGCGTTACTTTGATATTATATGATGATAACACGTCGGGTGCACCCGGGGTGTTACAAGGTGTAAGTTCACAGGATAACAAACACATGCAAACAAATATACATACAAAAAACAACACATAAAAACTTAAACCACAAACCACCCTTAGTGGTTGTGTCTAGCATTCACCTGTTTGGCCTTCCTACTATCCTTTTCTCCCGTCCTCACATTAATGAAAGTAACAGAAAGAGGAGTGAGGTTTGAAGGAAAGTATGAAAAGGCAGGAGAAAATAAACATACATATAAACACAAATAAAGTACATATAGGTATAGCTAGCCATAAACATGTATTAATTCACAGACAAATGTATTTATGCTGGATCACAAGTGGATGCATTTATATTGGATTCTAGGCAAATGCACTTGTATATAGTAGTAGACAATTCAAAACATTTAATCCCAGATATACATATCTACAACCTTACACTTATCCGTTGACATCATAAACATGCGAAAGCACAATATCATAAACAAGCATAATGTCATATATATACACATAATGCATAAACAAGGTCAAGCAATAGGCATCAATCTCATAATAACACACACATAATGTTATATATGCAAAGCATGATGTTTAGATTAGTCACCCTCTACTCTCTCAATTAATACATAAAATCCCCACTTTCGTATTGAAGACATGTATTACTTGAACACTTGTACACACCTGATACTATCTTACACCTATGGTCCTTATCTTATATGTTAGATACCACTACAAAAAAAAGGGAATTTTCAACGGAAATTTTCCGTCACTAATGACAAATTTCCGTTGCAAAACACATATTTTCGACTGAAAAAAATTTGTCGCTAAATTAGGCATAGGAAAGGTATTCGACGGATTTTCAATTCCGTCGGTAACGTTTGCGACAGAAAAATCAGTCAGAAAGCAGTCATGGAAAATTTTCTGACGGAAAAAATCCGTCAGAAATTAAATGCCTTATCAGATTTTTGACAAATTAGCGATGGAAAAAATCCGTCGGAAACAGGCTGTGGGACACTAACGACGGAAAAAATCCGTTGGAAATAATTTTTTTTTTAAAAAAATGTTTTTAATATTTATAAATTTTTTAACCTGTTTTTTATTCATCAATATATAAATAAATATTTTCTAAACTAATACATGCATTCAACAGTTGAAATATTAAAGGAATTTAATGTCAAACAAATTAACCAATTCAAAGAAAACAACCATAAAATCATACAATGTTAGAAGTTATCACTTATCACATTTCCAAACATCTAGCCTATGGTAATGAAAACTAAGTTAAGAGACATTGACTTTATTGACAATGTCAGTTTCTTTTTTCACCCTCAAAAATTAGAATCAGGAAAAAATATTAAAATATCATCTATTTTCTTAACTGTAAATGGCATACTGTTTTTATTTTTGCTGATACATTATGAAACAACAGGAGAAACTAAATTTGAGACATTATTTGGGCGTGTCTGCAGTTGCAGTGCAAATGACTTGTTTGAAATCATTAGAATCTCATCTATTTCCATTAGGAAAGTAATTATTGCCATTCAAAAGATTTCACAGGGATTACATTTTTCCTACAAGACATTTTGATTATAAGTGTGTCATCTTGACTTGAATTCAGAAGATCCTCAAGGAGATAATATAATAGTATTTGTGGTTAAAATAACACATTACATTTATATGACATATCATCTGTAAAACACTGCAATGTTAAAACTGAACATTTAATGCAATCTCTCGTCAACTTTTTTATTTCTCCCTGTTTGGATAAACTTCATACTAATACGAGAAGAAAAATAAGAAGATAAAATGCATTGAGCTCATCCATAATCTAAAATCAACTTATACACCTTAGTTTTTAGTGAAGTTTAATGAAAACAACTTCTATGGAAGTTTAAACAGCCGCTGACACATAAAAAATCCCACAAAAAAAAGATACATATTTACAGAATGGGTAAGGTTACTTGATTGTTGTAATGCATTACTAGTTCTTATGATATTAAACAAATTTTGGGGTTAATTTTTGGGTATTTAAGTTCTCACTTATAAATTTTCATGTTTCAGCTCAGCAACTATTCCTCCATGGAAGGTGTTCCCATCAATGGAATATTTTGGGTTCAACCCATATGGTCATTTTTGTTGAACAATTAAGTAATGAACTTTATTGTTCTATATGTTATTTAATAGGAATTGCAGCAGAAGACAATTCTGAGTTCTGAAATTATAAAGCAAACACTATTTAGAAGCACTATTTTGGGTCCAACCCTTAACACTTTCTGCCTCTATCTCTTGGACACAAGATATGAAGAAAACAATAATTACCTTTCAAATGATTATAGCATAAACAGGGCACAATGCTTAACAATCATCATCATTATCATCTTGTCAACCAAAAACAAGAGTATAATAGAAATAAAACACTCCCAACCCAGAGTTTTTCGTAGAGCAAATCCAATCACAAAGACCAATATCAGAGACAACAAGAACAAGAGATGCCAACCCAGTCAGCTGATATGCCAAAATAGAGAAAAAGAACAAACAAATAAACAATAGAACAACATACACACTCAAGAAATGAGATTGGGTTAACAGAAGCGCTAATTAATGAAGGATTCATAAACCCCTTTTCAGAAGAGCACCGATACGAGGTAATCGAAATCCAAGACCCTCAAAATATCTCCAATGGCAACTAGCTTCCAAGCAAATAAATGAAGAGGAGAACGAAAAGAATACTCACCTATGCTCATGACAGAGGAAGTGGTACAATTGACGGAGGTTGGCCTGCTTCACGACATTCGTTTTATTGCTCGTCAGCCCTCGACAAAGGTTAAGTGCGTGTGTTTTGTGACTTAGGAGGCTAGGGTTCTTTGTGATAAAAGAATATTTCCAATGGGCTGGCAATCCATGGGAAGATTCCGTCAGAAACAAAGAAGATTTCAGACGGAAGGAGTGCGGTGGGTAAAAGCCCGTCGGAAATAGGGTTTTTTTTGTAGTGTACTCCTCACGCGCATAAAGTTCTCTTTACACAATAAAATGTACCCCTATGCATATCAAATGTTCATGGTGAACCTAAGGTGGCTCCTCGTGCATATTGAATGCTTATGGTGCACATAGAGAGCTCCCTTATGCATCACTAATACTCATCATGCACATAAGTAATACCTAAGGGCATCCTTGGTTTAAAAGATGAAAATAGAGAAGATAGAAATAGAAGAAAATTATTTTAATTAAAATAGAGTGATAAATCTCATTTTCGTCTTAATTTTCATGGAGTTTCTTGCAACATTTTTTATGATTATGGGCGCTTTAATTGATTGTTTCAGTCTAATTTATGCTAAATTGGTGCAGGCCCTGTGAACCTCCAATGGAATGGAAAAAGAGCACAGAAAAGGTGAAACCATGTGCTTAATTAAGCATGGATCGTGCTTACCCATTCATAGTACCACGAATGGGATATGCATAATGGCCAAGGCTCCGAACTATAAGCACGACTCCATGCTTATCTAAGCATGGACTTTGCTGACCCCCATGAGATAGAATAGGCACATTAGCATATAAATAGTTTAGATTTTAGTTGTAAATGAGTTTTTTTTTCTTAATTTTTGAATTCAGTCTTTTATTTTTGAGTATTGGGTTATCTAAGTTTTTAGTCCTTAAACTTTTTCAAAATTTGGTTTTTAGTCCTTAAACAAAATTAGATTTCTTTCCCTAATGTCTCTGTTGTCTTCTTATTTCTGTTTATGCTTTCCAATACCCATGACTAGTAGGATTATCTGTGAACTATTTTCCTTTTATTGAAATTAAACTCCCAATTGTTTATCAATTATATTATTGCATTGTTTCTCATTGTTATTTTGGATTGATCATCTGATGCATGAATGGATTAATTGCCATGAACAAAAGTCGTTAATTGATTGACTTATGCAATAATAGGATTCATAGGATTTGTATGAACCATCTTATGTTGGGATTTGTAATCCACTTAACATTGTTAATTAACCTTTTTGTGCTTATTCTTCTTGCTAATTAAGACCTGATGAACAATAAGGGAATGAATTAGATAGAATAGGATTTTTAGAATATGAACCAATTTTGTTTATCATTTAAAAGAGAAAAAAATAGTAATTGATTAGATAATTGGGGTTTTATTGATAGAAATAAAAGATTAGGGGGAATGCAAAGATAAATCTAAAATTACAAACCTAGGCCTTTTAATCTGGTAGAATCTTTTTGAATTGCTATTGCTTGTTTTTTGTATTATATTTTTGCAATTAATTACAACTTAAACCAATTTTGGTCAAATCCAAATTGCTAGTTTTCTATAAATTAATTATTTGGAAACATGACTAATCTTTAGGGTAAGATATCCAGACTTAAGTCCACGATACTAAATGTAGGATACATTCGTCCTTGTATGAGTACTATTTTTATGCATCATAGAGTGTAGGAGGTGTGAGACCTATACAACTTTTTCTCTATTTCTCTCATCTCCCCCTCAATCCAGCACATCCTAAGTTATTAATTACTATCCTTCCATTAAATGCATAAGATGCACGAAAGTAGTCAAAAGTCATATAAGTAGCACTAAGCCTGATAAGTGGCATTAAGTCCTAGAAGGAACTAAGCCTGCGATGTCATGATGCACTAGTCATTTCCTTATATTTTATCTTTGGCATCATAAAGATGAGATGGATAGAATAGAGCTCTAAATAAAACACTTGCCCATTAATTAAAAACTTCTGTTTTATTTTAAGGACCCTTCTCACCCTTAGGATGCATTTGTAAACTTTGATAGAAAAAGACATCTTGAGGACAAATTCTAGGGTGAAGTCTATTTTTTAGGGGTACACCAATATACCAATATTGTGACGTGCAATAGTAGATTTTATAACCAGTTGGTCAAAATTGCTAAGTAGTCCTCGGGAATAATTATTTTCATTTAACAATATCCATGGTTTAATTGTTGATACGCTCTTTTAATTTTTAATTAACAGATATTTTAGTTTATTGTGTCCTATCTTCATGTGAAATGAGTTTGTTGTTATCGAAAATGTCTTTGTCTTACCACAACTCCCTTTCCCTGTGTCGCCCATAATTAAAGCAACCATTTTCTCCTGAGTGACGTCGTGTTCTTGTTCGTGACCTGCAATGAAGTCTATGTTTGGCTAAGATTTTGAAGATCTTAACAACGTCATGTTTGCTTAAGAACTCCAAACTAGTTGTTTTCTAATGAATTAATGAATGATAAATACTTCAACATCACCTCTATACTAAGGACATTGCCAACCGTGGGGTCCACTTTCGACAATGCAAGCTAATGGTTAAAGTCAAGTTGTGTCGCAAGATAGGACTGAAGGGCAAACTTGCGGTCAACAGGGCGGCTTAAAAATCGGCATTCAAACTAAATAAGAGGCCAACTCTCAAAAGGGGTAGCTCACCCACATAAACACTTAAACGTTGTCGTTGAGGGACAAGCCCATATGTGGCTCTGGTGAGGTTGACTTAATGCAACAACCATAGGCATGCTTCTAGTTGGGTTCATCACTGGTCACCATGCTTCTTTTTTCTTCTTCCACAAATTACCCACTATAAGTGGTTGTAGAAAGAATGTCTTGCAAAATTTCAAAAATAGACAACATGGGTTGCAAGTCAACGATCTGAATCGTTCAATATTCAATTATTATATCTGACAGTGGTTAAACTTTGGCAAGGTTTAAAAATAGGAGTACACTGGTGTACCCCTAAAAAATAGACTTTATCCTAGAATTTGTCCATCTTGAGAACTAGTTTAGTAATGACAAATAATAGTTCAAAGATATGTAAGTATGTTCTCTTTTCTTTCTTTTCCCCCTTTTTCCCTCACGTTCGAGGTTTATCTAAACTTAGTTTATAACTTACTAAAGACTAGGATTCTGCAAAATTAAAACCCCAAACCTTAACTTATAGGCATATGAAATCTACTAATGAATAATTTGGGTGAGAAAATTCTCAAAAATGGAAAATTCATTGTTCGGTGATAAATTTTTATAGAGACCTTCTTAGAGGCTTAATAAAACAGTGAAATTTTTTCCCTATATTTATAATATTCATGTGGTTACCTCAAAATTTGTTCCAACTCAAGGAAACAAAACTACTTTCCATAGTTTAAGTCCATCTTCATACTCATCTTGGTAAATTCATATATATTTTATTATCTAAAAATGAAAATTGAGTGGTTCAAAATCCTAGAGAACCCTTAGAATGTCTATTTCTAACAAAAACTATTGAGAAAATGTCAATATATTAAAAACATGACAGTTGATTAAATCAATATACAACAACTACATAAGGTTACACTTAATAAGATGGGTTGCAAAGGTGTGGTTGTGATGTTGCTAACAAGGAAAAATGAATTTAGTTGTTGTGTGGGTTAAAGAAGAGGTTGTGTGGTGCTTAGGTTGGTGGTTGTGGGTTATGAAAATAAAAGAAGGAAGTTTAGTTTTTGGAGTCATAAGGGTGGCATGAAGTTTGGTGAGGCATAAGAGAAAAACAATGAAACTTAAGTGGGTATATGTGTCACATAAATTAGTTGCATAAGAATTTAAGCAATCAAAATATGAAGGATTAATTTGGGATACAAAGGATAGCAATTTAAAGGATTACGAATAACTATAGCTACAATGTTAAGAATTTGGAATTTCAAATATTAGGATATAAGAATAGAAATAATTTTAAAGGATTAATGAGATTGAACAATAATCTCATGATGGGTATTTGACAAATTTTAGAGAGCTCTGCGAACACAATTTGTTCTCTGTAACTAACTACTTCAGTTATGAGCATGAGAATGCTTTAAAATGTTTAATCCTTCTCACATCCAATTAATGATTGTAAAATCAATTTTATTTTATAATGCACTAGCTTCTTAAATTAACCAAATTCCAAAACACTTTTTATTTCATCAACCAAGATTCATTAATTACAATTGTTATTATCTAGTATATATCTAAGTCATTTGTTTAATTAACAAACAATATATTAACATGCACTCATACAACAAAAACATATAGGCACATAAATTGGGTTGTTACATTTACCCTTATCTCTTTTACTTTATTATTTTCATCATTATTTTTAATTTAAATTTGAATATTATTTTTTGAAAAATTTTCAATAATTAAAAATAATTTTGCATCACAATATACATTATTTATCATCATCTAAAAGTATAATGAAATATGGAAAAAGATGGTTATGTATGTTCAAAATGTGGCAAAATGTGGGAAGGAGGGTGCTAGGTGAAAGTAAAGGAAACAAAGTTCTTATTAAGGAAATATGATGGTGGAATGAAGAGGTGCAAGAGGTTATTAAATAGAAGAAGGAATGCTTTAGATCTTTACATAAATGTCTCAATGATGAGAATTTACAAAAGTTTAGAGTAGCGAGGAAAAATGCAAAGAAAACAGTGTGGGAAGCTAGAGACAAAGTTTTTGACGATTTGTATAAAAATCTTGGGAGTAAGGATGGGAAGAAAGGTATTTATAAACTTGCAAAAATGAGGGATAAGAAGAGTAAAGACCTCACCCAAGTTAGATGTATCAAAGATGAAAATCAAAAACTTTTGGTAAGGGATAAAGATGATTAAACTACTTTAACAAATCTTTTAATGGGAATGGGGACAAGAGTGAGATGGATTTGGAGGACATTTTTGATGATTTGAATAGAAAATTTGTGTGCAGAATTAATACACATCAAGTTAAAGAGGCCTTAAAGAGGATGAAGAATAATAAAGCTTTGGGACCTGATGACGTCCCTATTGAAGTGCGGAGAGGCTTGGGAGATGTGACAATAAAATGGTTGACCAATCTTTTTAATAGGATTCTTCAAACAAATAAGATGTCTGATGCTTGGAGGAAAAGTATGTTTGTGCCTATTTACAAAAACAAGGGAGATATTCAGAATTGTTCAAACTATAGAGGCATCAAGCTCATGACCCATACTATGAAGTTGTGGGAGAGAGTTATCGAACATCGCCTAAGAAGGGAGACCAAGATTTCCGTAAATCAATTTGAATTTATGCTAGAAAGATGTAGCATGGAAAATATTTTCTTGATGAGACAATTAACGAAAAAGTATAAGGAAAAGAAGAAAGACTTACATATGGTGTTCATAGATCTTGAGAAAGCATATGATAGAGTTCCAAGAGAAGTCTTATGGTGGACTCTTGAGAAGAAAAATGTAGCATTAAAGTATGTTAATGTAATCAAGGATATGTATGATGGACTACCACATGTGTGATAGCTTGTAATGGAACATCAATGTATTTTCCTATCATGGTAGGTGTTCACCAAGGTTCGGCACTTAGTCCATATCTCTTTGTCTTAGTGATGTAGAAAGATATTCAAGAGGAAGTGTCGTGGTGTTGTATATGATATCGTGTTTATTGATGAGACCAAAAATGGTGTTAATAGGAAATTGGAATTGTGGAGAAACACTTTTGATATGAACCAATATGGGGTTCATTGTTTTTACGGATCGTCCTTGAAAAGGCTTCTTGTTAAAACATAAGAAAAGGGTGCACGCCAAGTGTTTGGCGAAAAGAAATAAAGATAAAGCAATATGAAGAAAAGTGCAGAGCAAAAATAACGAATTTAACATGAACAAGATGTTAAAAAAATATAATAAAAATAAAAAGGCGGGGAAGACAAGAAATGGAAGAAGACGCCACACCTTCTGAAAAGTGATAAGTCCCGTGGGGATTCGCCACAAAGATTATAGAAAACCTTTGATAAGAACCAATGTTTGGTCCAATTAAGAACCCAAGAGGAACTTCCTCTCACACACTTTTAAAAGTGTAAAAGGTTTTATTCAATTTAAAAGTGAATACATAAGACAAATGAATGACTATTTATAGCCAACAAGTGGTGTCTCTCTCTTTTTTCTCTCCAATGTGGGACTTCAATCACATATTCCTTATACTAAAAAAATATAATTCATGCTGAACTTTATGTCCTATTTTCATCATCATAGATGCAGAATTTGGACTTGAGATTAGAAATACAATTTGTAGGGAATCTTTAGAGCTTTCAAACGCATCAAAGAACACCTAAAATAGATATCTAAAACTCAAGTTATGTTCAAAACATTGGAGGTATCTAGGCTCTTCACTCATTAGTCGTTGGTCCTCATCAACTTTGAAGTCTAAAGGATTCATGATAAGTAAGAGCAAGACGGAGTATATGAAGTGTGAGTTCTCGCGGGTAAGAGATGATGATCAAGACACAGTGCATCTACTTGGTCAAGAGGTACCCAAGAAATATGTTTTAGATACTTGGGATCAATGTTGCAAAAAGGTGGTGAGATTGATGAGGATGTAAATCATAGAATTAGAGCAGGGTGGATTAACTGGCGAAGTGCATCAGAGTTTTTGTGTGACTGCAAAATTCCCCTTAAGCTAAAAAGAAAATTCTATAGAACAATTGTAAGATCGGTAATGCTATATGGAGCACAATGTTGGTCAGCACATAGGCAACATGAGCATAAAATAGGAGTAACAAAAATGAGAATGTTAAGGTGGATGTATGGATATACGAAGATGAATAAGATAAGAAATGAGGATATTCGACGAAAGGTATTAGTAGTACCAGTATGTGAAAAGATGAGGGAGCATAGATTGAGGTGGTTTGGACACGTTATGAGACGCAACTGGATGCTCTCGTAAGAACAAAAGTTTATTACCAAGAACTCAACACAAAGAGAGGTAGAGGTCGACCAAAACTTACCTGGAAAAGGTAGTTAAACAAGACCTAATGGAGTGAGATATAGATTGGCGAACGGTATGTCTAAGGACGGAGTGGAGAAAAACTATAAGTTTGATGGAGGGTTACACCCAATAGTAGTTCTATGTTGCAATCGTTCCCTTGTTTTAGTCATTTTCTTTTTCTTCCTTTCACCTCTCTTTTATTTTAGTTTATTTTTTTCTCCTTTTTGTCTTGTTTCCACTTTTCTTCCCCTCTCTCTTTTTCTTTCTTTGTCTCATTTTCGATTTAAAATTGGGTTCATCTACCACCGACCCCAATTAATTAACTTGGATTAAATGTGTTGTTGACGTTGATGTTGAATCTAAAAGTATAATTTATATGTTTAAAGTATTTAGTTATTTCTAATTTTAATTATAATATAATTTATATATTCAAAAATATTTATTTATTAATTATATATTTTAGTTATATAAAATAAATAATTATCATGTGTATTACATAGACCAAAATACTAGTTGTCACGTTTCAAGGGTCTCCACTACCAGTTGAGGCCGAAGCTTTGGGGTTGTCTCGTGCACTACAATGGACTTCTGATATGCAACTTGGCAATGTCATCTATGAGTTGGATTGCAAACAAGTGCTGGACGAAATCTCCAGTCATAAAAAAGGAAATTCTGAATTTCACACAATCCTTTCCAAATGTAAATCTATTCTTTCTAATTTCACACAAACTCTGGGATGAGTTTTGCAAGGAGACAACCTAATCAAATAACTAATATTCTGGTTAGGTCATCTTGGTTTAACGCTAATAGTCAACAATGATGATTGATTTGTAGGATAATGGATAATCTAAGTCAAATATTTAATTTTTCAAATTTCTAATTTCAATTCCTTTTAAAAGAATATTATGAAATTTGTGTTGAAGTTATCAAGAAAACAATGAAATAATACTCCTAATCTCATGCTCATTAAATTAAACATCACATATTTGAAAATAATCATATTTAAATATGAATTTATAATTGAATAATCCAATAAAATTTGAGAAAATGATTCTGTATTATTTGTTATTATAAACAATCAATATAAATATTTTCCATTGAAAGAACCATTTGAGGAGAAGAATTTTCTCTGTATGTAGAAGGTGAATTGAGGAGGATAAAAAGAATATTAAAATAAAACACATGACATAAAAAAATATACACAATTATAAGAGAAAGATAATATATAAAGGGATTATCTCAGTATAAGAGTAATTATGCGCTAAAATGTTACATGGATTTGTAACCGTGATTTCCTCTATTTTTTATCTTTTGAATATGCAGTCATAGTCCCGACTTTACTTTTTTGTTGACGAACGGTTGATTCAAAGAAGGAAACCACTTCCTCTTGCTTGTCTTCTACCTGCAATGATCATAGAGTAAAAATTTCACAATTATGGTCTGATATTTCTCCATTAGCCTTCAAAAGATTATTTCATTTTAGCAAGAGGTAAGTAATAGAATCCCTAGCTATTGGATTTTGTGAATGTACTTTATATTCTAAAATGCAGCCCTCACTTTAGAGGAGTTAAATCCCAATATTTAAAAATTAAATCAAACATTTCTTTTTCAAAGAGTATGTGATGATAAATGTTCACCCAATTTTAATTAATAACAAAAGAGGAGAGAAATATGGGGAAAAAAAGTCTATAAATGTGATAAGTGATGTTATATATAGAAAATAAAGTGAAAAATAAGAAGAAATTGAGATATAAATTGAGATAAATAGCACCTTAAAAGACAATTTCTGCTGTTGGGATAAACAAGGAGTAAATTATAGCAAGTTGGCTTGAAGAAGGAAACCTGAACAAGGTACCTTGATTGAAAAATGAGTTTGTAACATTTTGCGTGTTAAACTTGAACATATAAACGACACGTGGTTTCTAATTCTAGCAAATTACATTGAATTAACGTGTAAAGTTGTCTTATATATATAAAGAATATTCAGCAATATTAACATATACGAAAGTTTTAATATTTGTGACTAACCCTCCATTTGCTGGAGGTGAAAGAGAGCTCAAAAGAAGGGAACTGAATATTAAAATAAAGTAGGACTTACACTTTTACATTTTATTTTAATTAAAATTTTTTATCTCAATTCATTTATATTCTATTTCATTTCACTCTATAAAAATACACTAAGAGTCTCTACTCTCTAACATTAATTCAAATCATATATAGAATAAAAACCTATATCAGATAATCCATATCTTAAGTTTATCTAGCCTACCACAATTTGCCTTTTGGTTTAGAAGAATAATAGTTGATGATTTCTTTTTCTTTTTCACTGTCCAGTACACCACCTATTTTTGGCACATTATGCTATTCACCAGGAAATTAATAGTAATTCTTTGAGGCTTGTGATCACGAGCCACATAATTCTTCTATTTGTCTATGATGGGTTGTCATGACTCATGAATACACCTTGTACTCTGATGATTCAAATATTAATAAATTTTGCTTCTACCAAAAATTAGTAATTCTTTGGGGGAAAAAACTTATATTCAGTTTTATAAATATTTTTAGTATTATTAATTTTAATTAAAATCAGGTTTTTGTCTAGACAATTACGTACAATTAGACTCTTATAGATTATTAAAGTAGAACTGCAATTTTTATTAGAAAATAACGGTAAAAGTACTTAAAAAGTTATATTATATATATATAATATTAATATTTCTAAATTTTTAGGGTTGAACCATAACACATTTTATACGATCCCTCAAAATACTGAATATCTATTTAAGAGTCGGGAATGAGACGTCCTTCAATGCTACTAACATGGGCTATTTATTATATTTACATGATTTGTGTAAATTAAACAAGAGCCAATTACTAGGTTGATTACTTTATATGCTACAATTGTTTGGCTATCAAATCAGTTATTAGCTTATAAGAATATAATATTTCAACTTTTTAACTCCTAATTTATTGATTATAAGTTTTCAATTAATTTTATAAATTTTTAACTAGTTTATCAGTTAGTGGTACAAAACACAGTTGCATGTCAACAGGGTTGATGAACGATGACTTGATAGGTTTTAAGTAGAAGAATATATAACAAGCCATTAGTATAATTATGATTGAAGACATATAAGGTTGATTTAATGATTGAGAAGGAAAGTTTAAGGGTGAAGGGAGAATGAGAGAAAAAGAAATCACGAATTCAAATCTCTTTTATTAATATTTCTAAAAAAATTAACAAAATTAATATTTGTCAAATGGAAAAAAGGTATAATTGTGATAAAGATTGAAATAAAAATAAAAATGAGGGAGTTTAAAGTTGTTTTTGGGACACAGGTTAAAACCTTTTCTAATAGATCTCCCGCATCTTCGGCCAGCTTGTCTACATTTTCAGCTACTTTTTCAACAAATTCAGCAACATCCTGAAGTTTTCCTTCAGGAAGATTCTTAGCAGCCCCTTCTGCAACCTTATCAACCCTCTCGGCCACTTCTTCTACTATATCTGCCACATGTTCTGCTTGGTCTATCGTTGTCTCAATTTTCTCTATGCAAAAGGACATACTAATTAATGCAAATAATAATAACGCATAATTCTTTTTAAGGTTAATTAACAAGGTTTTTAATTTGAACTCATTACCTTTCAATAGTAGCAAAGGTCCCCATTTGTTCCTCGTAAAGGACAGAAGTACAGTGACTACTGTTCCAACCATCCAAGCTTTCCTGCAAGAGAATGTCCTCTTTAATTATATTGTTCGTGATCAATTATTTTCCTGGGCTTGGGGCACGTGTTTATCATTTAATTTGTCTAATCTTAACTTCTCTCTTCATAAAAATAAAAAATTGTCTACGTGGGTCACGTGAAAATTGGTTCAAACTATAAACATGTAGTAATTTCAAACTATACATAGGAAATATATAAGATTTGTTGAATCTATAAAATACTTCAGGTGCAAGCTGGCCCACCGGGTTAAATGCTCAATAATATTTCTTGCTATTTGTGATTAGACATCAAAATGGAACAAACCAAGTGGGCTTGATTATGTTTGGTGGATTGACTCATCAAGGAACTGCCATATAATTAATCCCTCAAAATTAATCAGGGACCAGACATCGATCATTAGGGGTGGCCGATCCATGAAAATTAAGATGTTTGATTCTAGGCACTCAAAGCTAAAAATATGTTAGAGTTTCACAAATTAATATTACTAAAAAAAAATAATAAAAAAGATATGAGGATAAAAAAAAAATACTATATATATACACACAAAGAATTGATCGAAAAAGAAAATATTTATTAGTGTGTTTAAAAACTATCAAGCCCATATATAATTTTAGTAATTAAGTTTATTTGATTGACAAAATTTAATAAATAAATTTTAATTCTCAAATTATTCCTAATCAAATCAATATAAGGAAGAGACTAATAAAATCTTGTAAATATAATTATTTATAGGCTTTAAAATATCAGTAATGGATGATAAAAGGAAAATAAGTGACATGTACATATTTTGAGTAAAAATAGAAAAACAATACAATTATATCTAAAAAACTATAAAATAAAAATAGAATATTTATCTTAAAAGATAAATGAAATAATATTATTATCTTCATAATAAAATTACTATAAAGGGAGAATGAAATATTTTATAAAAAAGGTAACATTGAAATATCATTATTTAACCCAAAATAAAATAATTATCTTAATATTAATATTATATATATATATATATATATATATATATTAAAAATAGGGGACACCATCCCCAGCCTTGTCTGTTCCCGCAAAAGGACGATATGTCTTTCACTAATTGGACGAACGTGTAAAGAATTTTTTTTTCAAAGGTATTTGCAGTAAACAAACAATATAATTAATAGTTAATTAACAATATTTAATTTGTATATAGTTGCATGCTATGAACTTTGTATAGTTTACCACTTCTCAATCACATATCAAAGATTGGAGGGATAATGAATTACCAGCTACCAGGAAGAGAATCAGCAGGGGGTGAATTTCCTGGTGGTATGCTGGCGTAGACAACCATGCTCCTGAAAATGACGGATGGCACAATCTTACTATGGCATTGATTTCCCAGAAAAAAATTTTAGGTCAATTTCCCGGCCAGAACTTGACTCTTAAGAAAGCATTCGATAAAATTAATTATTAAGTATATAAAAATGAAATTATACGTACATCTTTTTTGTGGCTTCCTTTTGAAACTTCAAGCCCAAGTTTTGTTCTGGAACTGATAAACAATTGTATTTGACTTTGGAGTTAAGTCGAAATTTTTTAGTAGGGCGATCATGATCGACCTTTAAAGCATGACATAATTTCTCCATGGCTAAGCAAGTAGACTTTTGAGTGAAGGTTGTGTTTGCCATGGGTATGTGAATGAATCCAGTATTCATTCTCAAAGATGACTAGAGTCTCTGATCAAAGAGGATGTTGGAGTTTAACAAGAGTATTGAATTAGATATATAGGAGACAGTGGAAAAGTTTATATAGATCGACAGCGAGCGTGGTTAAAAAAATAGTACAACTTTTATATGAATATTAATTTGTCACTTGTAACAGGTAGTCAATTGCAAATTTGCAATGTTATAGGAGCAAGCCAACGTGTTTGATATGATTTTATAATAAAGAGTGACTATATTGTTCCACAAATAAACAATAATTATCTTCGGAAATTTCTGAGTCGCTATAGCACGCTATCTCTCACTATACCCGTGTATCGCATGGGATTTTTTTAAAAGGAAAAACTCGTGTAGTAATATATGTCCTTGTTAGATAAAAAATATCTTATCTTTTGTCCTATTAATTTAAATATTTAAATATACATTAAATCTATTATCAACGACAAGAAGATAGAAGATATAATTGATATCTTCTAGTTATCAATATCTCCACATGTCACAGAAGAAAATATTGGACTTCAATCATCCGTTATCAAAAATCCAGATTAGAATCCTATAAATACAACACATCTCATGGTGAAAGGTACACACACTTTCCCTGAGGTGTTCTTCAACCATAGACATCTTCAGGAGAGAGAGAGTTTGATCTCATAGCAAAATTCAGATGATTCTCTGTTGGAAAGACATCCGTTTTTCCTGAACGGAACATTGGCGCTGTATGTGGGAACGTTAAATTTCAAATCCCACGTTTCCGATGCTAAATACAAGAAGTAACAATTATGCCGCACACCCACGCTATGGTACAGAAAAAGGAGAGGAGAAAGAGAACATCTAAATTCGCATGTTGAGAAGGGCAGAAACTGTCATCCTTCAATCTTCATGATCTCCTTGTTTAATTGTTAGATTTTGCTGAAACTTTTACAACAAGTTCGTGACTCGTCACTCTTCACATTTAACGGTGGGTTTCTTGAATCGAGGCTTGAAGCATCACCAGAAAATCCCAAACCGAAATCCTTCAGAATCCGTTTTCTGAAGTAGGCAGCGATATTTCGAGGAACATTTCTCTCACACTAACCGTTGGATCGCGTTAAAACTTTGAGGAAAGATTACTCAAATATGTTTCTACATTATGACTGTTCGGATCGTTCATTGAAGCGTTTTCAAGAGGGAATGTTTTAACTACAAACAAAGGTTATCAGAATTGCTGCTCTCTTTTATCTCGTTTCGGGCAGTGATATTGAGAAAGAGGTATTTCTTTTATTAACCGTTGGATTATCCTCAAATTCGGTCAGTGTATTTCTCTCTTGCATTAAATCAATTTGACCGTTGGGATTTGTTAATTTTTATTTCTAATGGTAGGAATTAATTTCGTACATAATCCAATTTTGTATGCCTACCTCTTGTGATGTTCTGTTATAATTTTTGTTGAAATTGTTTGTTAATTGTAATGGTTGTCGGAACCCTTACGTATTAATCTCATTTTATTGATAGTGAAGAATTTGGGTGGATTTCGAGATAGGTCCCATGATTTTTACTTATCACATTGAGAAGGTTTTCCCAGTTTATAGAGCAGCGCTTCAAATGGAGGAACATGGAGAACCTGACTCATAATGAGAATCAAGGAATGTTGCACAAATAGAAGCCAATCAAGACGTATGGTTGCGAAACCATGATACCGGTAGAGGTCGGTCAGTCATCTTGGAGGAGACAACAAATGATTCGAATAGAAGATAACAATACATTAGCGGCCGACTTAGATTTGATAGAAGAGGTTCGTAACACCGCACATCGCCGAGATCTACGTGGCAAGGGTAAGCTAGCCCAAAGGTTCAATAAAAAAAGTGAAGATACGATCGTTCGAAGAAGGCGACCTCGTGCTCCGACGAGCAAACATCGGAAATAAAAACACCTGAGAAGGAAAGTTAGCAGCAAATTGGGAAGGACCGTATCGGATCATCCAAAATATTGGACAAGGAGCATACTTACTGGAGACATGACAGCAAGCAAGTCAAACGGACTTGGAACGCGGACAAGCTAAAAAATATATTATAGCTAACAATGCGCAGCCAAGAAAGTCCATGTGTTTTCCTTTAGTTGGCTTTCAGTCAGTCATTGGGATCACGGAACTCCACCGTGTGTTTCCCTTTAGTTGACTTTAAGTCCGTCATCGGAATCATGGACACCATGTGTTTCCCTATAATTGGCTACTGAGCCCGTCATAGGGATCATGAATTATTGTCTCACCGTGTGTTCCCCTTTAGTTGGCCATCAAGCCCGTCATTGTGGTCATTAAAGACCAAATCAATAAATCTATCATGTGTTTCTCATTAATTGATCCGGGGATGTAGAACCCGCGCAAATTAGTCATTAAGATCATGAAAATCATGTAATCTTCGAAGAAATTTAATAAAATCCTTGTTATAAGGAAAATTACTGTGCACGGATTTAAATACTTAGTCGTTGTTTCGTATTATCTCGGCCCTGATCAAGCCGACGTAACTATCATGGGTGAATCATCGGGTCGGCCGAAAGAATTACACTTATAATGATGTTACAAATACGTTAACAGTTTCTAAGTCGGGAAAAGGATCCCAGAACGATATCTAAAGGCCCGACCAATGGTCTCAGCCAGATAAGCAGCAAAATTGAGAAAACCCCGAAACTATGTCTAAAGCCCGACCAATGGTCTCGGCCAAATAGACACTCAACCATTAGAGCCGAAATACGGAAGAATAATGATAGTCGAAGAAACTAAAGACATTGTGCAATAAGATGATGCATTCTCAAGAGAAAGTGAAATATGCAGAAATTGTTCAAATCAAAACTACCAATAAAACCGGCATCCCAGCCCTTCAACTTTGTCTGCCATCCGGGGCTGAAGCATATCTGGGAGTATCCACCGAGCTCCTCCTCTTCCTCACTATCAAAAAAGGTCGGCAACTGGCCGTTCTCGATGACCGTGTCAGTTGTGATCAAACAAACATAAGCTTTTGCATTCAAGACAAGAAGTTGTCACAAGGGGCAGAAGTGTCGGCAAAGGCAGGGGCATTAGAAGCGACCTCTTCTGTAGGAGCGTCAATAATCACAAGGGGCAGTTACGTCTTTGTTGCGAAAAGAAAATGATTAAAGCGCGAAACGACAGGAATTTTCACCAAGACATGTGGCAATTTCATTTCTCTTCTCAGGCTATTTGAAAAGACAAGGCATAGCTCGGTATTGCAGTGAGTTAAAAATGACCCAAGGACTCTGGGAGGTCGACTACCTCAGCTCGGATTCTCTTCACGAGGTCGGCTCCATACGAGGTCGACTTCGCACGAGGTCGGCTCCATACGAGGTCGGCTCCACACGAGGTCGGTTCCGCACTTGGTCGGCTCCATTATGCATCCCAGTCACCAAGAATACTAGATGACCGGGCTGAGGGGCATCTGTTACGGATAAAAGATATCTTATCTTTTGTCCTATTGATTCAAATATTTAAATCTCCATCAAATCTGTTATCAACAGCAAGAAGATAATCACCAGAAGATAGAAGATATAATTGATATCTTCCAGTTATCAATATCTCCACATATCACAGAAGAAGATATTGGGCTTCAATCATCTGTTATCAAAAGTCCAGGTTAGAATCCTATAAATACAACACATCCCATGGTGAAAGGTACACACACTTTTCTGACTCTCTCTTTTCAATACACATCTTGCACACACTCCACGTCCAGATTGTGGTGTTTCTCCCTGCAAGCAAGTGTGATCTTCTTCCCTGAGGTGTTCTTCAACCATAGACATCTTCAGGAGAGAGAGAGTTTGATCCTATAGCAAAATTCAGACGATTTTCTGTTGGAAACACATCCGTTCTTCCTGAACGGAATAGTACTGTTTTTAGTATACTGTTCTACACATATACATGCTTTTATTGATTATATAATTTTATTTTATAACAAGTTGGAAATAAAAAAATAATATTTTTTTTTTGTTCAAGCCTCTTTGAATTCAAAGTGGAAAAACACTTATCAATTATTTTGTACATGACTATCATTTTTCATCAAATTCAGTTTATTTAGACAATTTCAATACTGATCCAATTCACTTTTAAATAAAGACTATTTGGTTCAAAAGAGGGGAGAGAAAATGAAAGAAGGAAAAATATTTTGGTTAGATATTTTGTTTGGTTCAGAGGAGGGGGAGGAGAGATTTTAATGGAATGTAGGAAAATTAGTGACTTTTTTCTTGTTTAATTCATAAGGGGAGAGAATGAATTTTAAAAACTAATTCATTTTTATACCCTTATAATTCAAGATTTCAAATGATAAGAAGAGTTAACTTAGATCTTGTTTGAGATAGTTTTTAGTTTCAAAATTTTTAAACAGTTTTTAGTTTTAATTTTAAAAGATTTTAATTTTTTTTTAAAATGTGGTTAGTTTTAGATTTTTTTTCAAAATTTTAGTTTCATAATAAATTCATTTTCAAAGTTTCATACGGTTTTAAAATTAGTTTGAGTGTTTTTGTATGTAATATTGGTGATATCGACATAACAATAGAAATGTTAGTGATGATAATTGTGGTGATGATAGTGCTAGCAACGACATTAGTAATGGTGAAGTGATATTAGTGGTAATAGTAATAGTGCCTATAATAGTAGTGGTAGCGGTGTTGTGTTAGTGATAGTGATAGTGAAACCAATTGTGGTAGTCACAGTGTTGATGGTGGTGATAATAGCACAAACTAATGAACAATCATGCATTGTCAAATGTAGGGAGTATGTTTTTTTTTTTAAATCATATTTAAAAATCACAAATCAAAAACTCTTGTAATCATCCAAATCAAACCCTTATTCATTACACTTTTTTTGAAATGTTTTAAATCTCTTTTCCTCCCCTCTGAATTCCCCAATATTGAAGTGGAGCAAAAATTGGATGTGGAATTTTGCTTTTCTCTATTTTCCTTCCCTCTCCTTTTAAAAATTGAACCAAACCAAAAAAAGATTTTAAGAAAATGTCTTCTTTCCCCTCTTCTCCCTTTCATTTCCCTCCAACTAAACACTGTATTAGAGTTTTGTCACAAGTAAACCTCAGAATTAGACACATCATATGTTTCATGTTATCTTTCACTTATCTCATTCTTTTAATAACATGTTTGGAATATATTTCTTGTAAGAAAATAATTACTTTTTCATGGTTTCACCATGATTATGTAGCATAGATGAAATTTTATAGATTATTTATGTTCAAGAAGGCATTTAACCTAACTTTTAGTTTTTTTTAGTAACTTTTAAAATATATATTGCGATGTTATAATTTATTTTCATTACCAACAAAATAATTTTATATTTATATTATTTTTAAATGAAGGTATTGAGTACAAAAAGACCCATAAATATTAAACACATATTATAATTACAATGTTTTCAATATATGTTTTAGTTTTATTTAAATTTTTAAGGGAAAGTAAAAATATAAATAAAGGTAAAAGAATACATGCTACAAAATATCATTATAGCATTTTTATAAAATTAATTTTAATTTGTTAAAAATAAAAACTAAATAAAAATCACTCTTATTTGCAAATTCACTTCTTAAATTTAACTAAGTTCCAAAAACACTTTTTATTACACTAATCAAGAATCATTAGTAACAACTATTATTATATAGTATTTATCTAAGTCGTTTTTTTTTATTAACAAACAATTTGTTTGACAGGAAACTTCCACTTTAACTGAGCACACATATGAGTAATGCCTAATTCTTTAAAATGGGTATGAGTACGAGTTTATATATATAGTCACCCCGTTCTTGTACTTGTTCCTATATTTGACACATATAATTACTAAAGTATCCTTACTTTATTTATATATATATAAATATATATTTGCTTAATTACTTTTATTAGACTTTTTTTTTTCGTTATTATTCCTTATTCCTAATCGTTTGAAAGCTAAAACTAAAACTAAGATAAAAACATAAGTCATAAATGATTATATTATCTCTTAAGTCTCAAATTTTGGGATAATTTTTACGTGATTGAAATATGATTTTCAAACTAAACTCCTTTAATAAATAATATATTTAGTTTCGTTCAATTTTTAAAAAAAAAATCTACTTTTTTGTTTGCAAAAAATTATTTTTTTAAAGATATTATAGAGCAAGGGAAAAGTAGGAGACAGATACACTTGATCCTGAATGACAACGGCGATGGGAAAAAATTTCATACCCATCATGAACGGGAATGAGAATGACTTTGGAGAAGTGGAGACAAAGATGAGAAGCCATATGTACATCCCTGTCTTGATTTCAGGTTTAATATTGACATGCACTCATACAACACAAACTCATTGGCCCAAAAATTGGGATGTTACATTCTCTACCTCTTATTTCTTATAATTTATTGTTTTCATTGTTATTGTTAAATTAAATTTGAAGATTTCTTAAAAAATTGTCAATAATTAAAAATAACTTTGCTTCCCAATATCAAAAATCTAAAATATAATTTATGTATTTAAAAATATTTATTATTAATAATTTTAATTATAATAAAATTTAATATTAAAACTATTTATTTTATAAGTTTTAGTTATATAAAGTAAATGATGTGTATTACATAGGGCAAAAGAACCAAAATAGTATTTTTTTTAATAAATATTTACCGATAAGGGACACTTTCAAAATTATTTACCAAAATGGGACAGTGTAACACACGCCTAGATTGGGCGTGTTGTAACATGCCTAATTCAGACATGTTACAGCTGCCCCAATTTGGTAAATAAGGCCCCTCGCTCCGCAGTTCCTTCATATCTTGGCTTCCAGTGTTCTCTGTCTCTGCTAAACTGCCAACCATTATGGTGTTTTTTGGTTTTTTCAGAGATTTTTGAAGTTGTTTTGAGTGACGAGAAGCATGAGTTCAAGTGATGATTCTGTTCGCACTTGAGGGATTAGGGTTTGCTAGGCATGGTTAGGTTGTGTTTAGGGTATGGTCATGTGACGATAGTTTGTAAGGGTTTAGGGTTTGGTGGGCATGGGACGTGACGTTTGGGCCAGGGTTGGGGTAGGGTTAGCTTTCATGGTCATGTGACGATGGTTTGCAGTTAATGGTTTAGGGTTTGGTGGGCATGGTATGTGACGTTTGGGTTAGGGTTGGGGTAGGGTTAGGTTTCATGGTCATGTGACGATGGTTTGCGGTTAATGGTTTAGGGTTTGGTGGGCATGGTATGTGACGTTTGGGCTAGGGTTGGGGTAGGGTTAGGTTTCATGGTCATGTGACGATGGTTTGCGGTTAATGGTTTAGGGTTTGATGGGCATGGTATGTGACATTTGGGCTAGGGTTGGGTTAGGGTTGGTTTCATGGTTTTGGTTTCAACTTGGCAAACTACTTCACCTTCTTCATCAGCTCATGCTCATAGTACTCAGAGTAACCCTTTAATCCCCGCAAACTGCTTTCAACAACTTGGAAAAACGAATGCAACAAAGCACTTGTTACAACTGTGATCAATGAGGACGGTGGTCTTAGTGTTGTCCTTCCAAATGCCCCAAAACCAAACCTTTCTCACCTAGAAAAGATTCTATTATTCCCTCCAATAGGAACATACAATTCCCTTGTGGCCATGGCTCATGCGGAATGATCTCACGATATGGCAAGGACTACTATGCCTACCCCATCAACCTAACCAACATCAACAGTAACATTAACCATTAACCTGAACCCCCCAACCCTAAAAGCATGAACCTCGACGTACATTGTTTGACTTGTGCCAAGTCCATCATCATATAGACAGATAAGAAGCAAAACACAACAAGAAAAAATCATGTTGACCCTGTTATCGAGGAATTAGGGACTTGACTGACCTGGGGAGTCAAATAAAGTCACGGGTTAAAATGAGTTTTTCATTAGTTGTTTCCACTTGTGGCAAGTCCATCATCATATACACAGCACCAATGACTCTCTTCACTCTTCACTCTGCATTGAGAATAAGCAAAACACAACAAGAAAGAAAACGTCTGATCATGTATTTCTCCCGTTCACCTTCTTCACCAGCTCATGCTCATAGTCCTCAGAGTAACCCTTTAATCCCCACAATCTGCTCTCAACAACTTGGCAAAATGAATGCAACAAAGCACTTGTTACAACTGTCATCAGTGAGGACGTTGATCTTAGTGTTGTCCTTCCAAATCCCACAAAACCAAACTTTTCTTACCTAGAAAAGATTCCACTATTCCCTCCAACAGGAACATACAGTGCCCTTGTGGCCATGACTCTTGCGAAATCAAATCATGCTATGGCAAGGACTACTATGCTTACCCCATCAACCTAACCAACATAAACAATAAATCATTAACCATAACCCCTTACACCATGTACCCATGCCCACCGAAACCATAAACCCTAAACCATACGCCCTACAATCCTGGACCGCCAATCCTACCCTAAATCCAAACCATTTAACACAAACCCTAGCCATTTAACGGGTTAAGGGTTTGTGGTTAAGGGTTTAGGGTTTGGTGGGCATTTATGTTTGTGACATTTATGTTTAGCATGCTCGGTCTAACTATTATTTAACGACGTTAACCCCGCAATAAGAGTTCTCTCACCTTGAGTATAGTTTATCCTTTGCAGTGGCTTTTTCTTTCGTGAGTGTAGGCGGAATCCCTGGATCTAGTGGCCAGTGAATCACTGATCAAAAAGAAGAAACTTTAAGATTTTGAATGATGGAAGGAAGCTGAGATACATGGTGTGTTAGAAAGCTTATGGGAACCACTGACCAGCAAAAACAAATCGCCAAGCGTGTAAAGACAAAAAATAACAGAACACAGACAGATATACACTTTGCCTCACAAATTCTCAAAAACCAAAGGTCAGAAGCATGATAGAGACAAGACAATAGGAAATGTGTGAAGCATAAATGGTTGATTAATATTAATTTAGTCAAATTTTAAATCATTTTTTAAGAGATTTTTGAAGTTGTTTTGAGTGACGAGAAACATGAGTTCAAGTGGTGATTCTGTTCGCGTTTGAGGGATTAGGGTTTGCTGGGCATGGTTAGGTTGGGTTTAGGGTATGGTCATGTGACGATGGTTTGCGGTTAAGGGTTTAGGGTTTGGTGGGCATGGTATGTGACGTTTGGGCTAGGGTTGGGTTAGGGTTGGTTTCATGGTTTTGGTTGCATGGCAACCCCATGCA
>PYAF01002769.1:109514-123793 GCA_007407185.1 Glycine tomentella
TTCGCGTTTGAGGGATTAGGGTTTGCTGGGCATGGTTAGGTTGGGTTTAGGGTATGGTCATGTGACGATGGTTTGCGGTTAAGGGTTTAGGGTTTGGTGGGCATGGTATGTGACGTTTGGGCTAGGGTTGGGTTAGGGTTGGTTTCATGGTTTTGGTTGCATGGCAACCCCATGCACTTGGAAGCCTTCCCTAATTAACTAATCTAATTCTAGGTGTTCGGGGGGACAAACCAGTTTGGTGGCATTGAATTAGAGATATGTCATTTTGTCCCTTTTAGTAAGGAACCAATGATCCAACCTACTAACAGATGGCTCCCACATTCTTCATCCAGATATTTCAACAAGTATAACTTGACAACCTTAATCTTACAAAGCTATGGAAGGAAGGGTTTTCCAGGTATTAATCCCTTCAAGTATCCATCTTGGGCTACTTTTCCTAAAGTGGAAGAACGTGCTCTTTGAGTATATAGAGAAGGGAATCAATGCTCAAAGACTTTCCCATCAAACACATTGCTGCTCCAAATCCAAAAAAAAACTTGATCTTTGAGCATATGCCAACTGCAAGGAAGGTCTTCCCCCTTGGTCCCACTATTTGGAGAAGCAACGAGGTAGAACCTTTTGAGATGCCTTTCTCCATTACACTTGACCCCCAAAAGCTTCTCGATCCGATGTACGTGATTAATGTAGTTCTTCCTTGAGACAGAATCAAGATTTAAAGAAACTTTTGACCAACCAGATATATTAAGGCTCATCTTCGCAGACTCTGCAAACATGAGCTTGAAGCTCTAAAGCAAAAGATTGAACTCACTAATCTGGATGGGTCTTGAGTTTAGGGTTTAGGGTTTGGTTGGGGTTTAGGGATTGGTTGGAGTTTAGGGTTTGGCTAGGGTCTTGGGTTTATGGTTTAGGGTTTGGCTGGGGTTTAGGGGTTGGGTATTCAGGTGAGGGGTTAGGGTTGTGTCGGCAGGCGTACATGGTGTTTGGGGTTTAGGGCGTCATTCAACACGCCCACCAACCCTAAACCATGCAACCAAAACCATGAAACCAACCCTAACTCAACCCTAGCCTAAACGTCACATACAATAAATGTCACAAACATAAATGCCCACCAAACCCTAAACCCTTAACCACAAACTAACGTCACATGATCATACCCTAAACACAACCTAACCATGCCCAGCAAACCCTAATCCCTCAAACTTGAACAGAATCACCACTTGAACTCATGCTTCTCGTCACTCAAAACAACTTCAAAAATCTCTGAAAAAATCAAAAAACACCAGAATGGTTGGCAGATTAGCAGAGACAGAGAACACTGGAAGCCAAGATATGAAGGAACTGCGGAGCGGGGGGGTCTTATTTACCAAATTGGGGCAGCTGTAACATGCCTGAATTAGGCATGTTACAACACGCCCAATCTAGGCGTGTTGTAACATGCCTAATTCAAGCATGTTACACTGCCCCATTTTGGTAAATAATTTTGAAAGTGCCCCTTATCGGTAAATATTTATTAAAAAAATACTATTTTGGTTCTTTTGCCTATTACATAGATTAAAATACTATATGATAAGTTTTTTTTTAATAAATATGTATGATAAGTTTATTAATTTTTACAATAATTAATTATCTTATAAGGTTTACCAACAATGATGATTAGCTAGTACTTAGAAGGATAACTGATAACCTATGTCCAATATTTAATTTTCAATTCCTTTTAAAAGAATACTGTGAAATTTGTGTTGAAATTATCAAGAATACAATGAAATATTCCTAATCTCACGCTCATTAAATTAAACATCACATCTTTGAAAATAATGATATTTAAATATGATTTTATAATTGAATAATTTAATAAAATGATTCCCTATTATTTGTTATTATAACAAATCAATATAAATATTATCCATTAAAAGAACCATTTGAGGAGATGAATTTTTTCTGTAGGTACGTAGAAGGTGAATTGAGGAGGATTAAAATAAAACACATGACATAAAAAAATACAAAATTATAAGAGAATATATAAAGGAATTATCTCAGTATAAGACTTAAAAGTAATTATGTGCTAAAATGTTACATCGATTTGCAACTGTGATTTCCTCTATTTTTTATCTTTTGAAACTTAGTCCCGACATTATCTTTTTCTTGACGAACGGTTTATTCAAAGAAGGTTATCACTTCCTCTTGCTTGTCTTCAACCTGCACTGATCATTAACTAAAAGTATATTTAGATGTAAGTTTATCTAGAAGTATTTTTAGAAAAAAAAAGTAAACAGAAAAAGATGAAATAAACTTCTTCATAGATAAAAATGAATTTTACATTAATTAATTTGTAGATGTCATTTCATCTTTTAAAGAAGTTATATTAGTGAGTTTCTATAAATTAACTAATGAAGAGCTTATATTTACTTATGAAAATATTCATCTCATTTTTTTCTTTTATTTTCTTATTTTAAAAGTACTTCCAAAAAAATTTATTTAAATAAATCCTAAAACTTTCACATTTATGATCTGATTTTTCTTCATATTATCCTTCAAAATATTACTTCATTTTAGCGTAAGACAATCCTTATTGGATTTTGTGAACATACCTTATGTTCTAAAGTGCATCCCTGACTTTAAAGGAGTTAAATCTCAATATTTAATAATTAAATAATATATTTTTTAAAAGAAAATAATACATTTTTTTAAAGAGTACGTGATAATAAATGTTCACCCAATTATAGAAAGAAAAGAGGAGAAAAATAGGAGAAAAAAAATTAAAAAATTGATAAATGTGATAAATAATGCTATAAAAAGAATAGAAAAATAAAAGGAAATTGAGATCCAAAGGACATAAAAGAAGAGAGTATATATTTATAATTTTCTTTTTTAAATACCACCTTAAAAATATATTTGTAGAACAAGTTGTACAACAAAATATACAATTAAAAGAGAAAAGAAAGATAAATTTGAATTTGAAATGTAATAAATAAGAAGAAGGAGAGAGATAAATACGAAATATAATATTTTATAAATTGTCATACAGATTATTATACGTGTATTATTTTCTCATGAGCAAAATTGTCCTTTGATAAATAATATCAAGCAATATATATATTGAAAAGTTTTAATATTGTGATTAGCAGTCTAAGACTTACCAGTTAACGGAAAACTTATCAGTTATATGTCAAGTGACTTAAAGAACAAAAAGTAGTTGATTTAATTAAAAGTATGTGATAAAATTAGACGATAAATGTCAAATAACTTAAAGAACATATTTAATATTTATAATATTTTAATTTATTTATAATAACTTATCATCTTATAAAGTAGGACAATAATTTTTGAAATTTTGTATTACAAAGAATGATAAAAAATTGGTGATTTTAATCATATAGTTTAAAATTAATTTTTTTAATAAACTAGTAATATTATTTTAAAACAAAAAATATTTTCTTTATAGTTTTGATTTTATTTAAAATTTTCGGTTTGTTTAGTGACCAACTATTTTAAATAAAAATAAATATTAATAATGTAATAATTTGTTAAAATAAATAATTTGACATTAAATAAATAATAAAAAAGTAAAATTCCAAGTATCATAATAACAAAAAAAAGTCCACCTATTATCTAGTTTTCCATAATAAATGAACAATATTAAAATGGGTAAAAGAAATTCTTAAATTAAATAAAAATGTAGAAGGAAATTTGAAATAAATTAACAAGGATAAAATTTAAAAAAATAATAAAAATAAATTGAGATCCAAACAACATAAAAAAGAGAGTATATATTTATAATTTTCTTTTTTAAATACCACCTTAAAAATATATTTGTAGAACAAGTTGTACAACAAAATATAAAATTAAAGAGAAAAGAAAGATAAATTTGAAATGTAATAATAAATAAGAAGAAGAAGGAGAGAAATAAATACAAAATATAATATTTTATAAATTGTTATACAAATTATTATACGCGTATTATTTCTCACGTGCAAAATTGTCTCCAGAAAATCTATTAAAATTACTTAATATGTTTTCTATGGGTCGCTATAGCACGCCATCTCTCACTATACCCGTGCATATCATTTGATTTTTTTTTTATGTTGAACATAAATTATAATAATTTGTTAAATTATAATTTATATGTTTTAGATATTTTAAAATGTTCTTTGTAAATAAATATCATAAATGAAAATTATAGAAAAAAATTCTTTAAATTCTTTATATTTTATAAGTATATATTTTATTTTTAGTTAAAAAATATAATTTCTTAATTGATTAATTGTTTTTATGTTATATATCATATATACATCTTTTGTTTTCATTTTAAATTATCAAGCCAAAACAATTTCATTTGATTATATAGTTTTTTTTATATCATATAGGAAGTAAAAACAAAAAAAAAAATGTTATTTAAGCCCCTTCGAATTCAAATTTGCTCAAATTGCTGACTCTACCTATTATTACATTATTTTCTTGTTTTGTTTTTGTGATGCGAGAATTTCATTATAATTTATTTTTATTTTCTAAATGTTAAAACAAATTAATGCATACTCTATTTATTTTTATTTTCTAAATAGAGTATGCATTAATTTATTAATTTGGTGAGATTGACGTTAAAATCTGTTCAACAATAAAATGGATTGCTTATGTTACAAAGTGCTAACGCTGCTTGTATAAATTGCTAAAAAAAACTTGTTCGAATACTTTATAAACAAGTTCTTTTAGTAGTTATTTTTAGTTTATAATATTTTTTAAAATACTATTTAAAAATAGTGTTTTAAAAAAAATGTTAACTTCTAATTTTTTATATTTTTTATTTTTGATATATTTATTTAATTTTTTATTATCATTTTTAAATAAATCATGATTTTATTATTTTTATTTTATTTTACACTTTTCATTTAATTCAATAATTAATTTTATTTAGAGATACTAAAATGGGCTGAGCCATAATAGCTAACTTGCTAGCCAACTATCAATTTATGGGGCAAGGTGGATATTTTGGCTCACCCTCGTGGCTCATCCCACCAACCCATCGGCCATAGGCAGGATGGGGTAGGTTAGCATGCTGACCTGCAACATTAATTGTTCTTATAAATAATAATTATATTAATAAATGAGGCTACTAAAAATAATTAAAAAATGATAGAAAAATGTCTTTTAGATTGGATTATGTTTAATTACTTTGTATTGTTTAAGATTTTAATATTAGTTTTAGATTTTATGACTTTGTGTTATAATTTAGTTACTTGATATATTATTACTAATACTTTGTGTGACTTAAGATTTTAAGACTAGTTTGTTATTTTAAATATTTTGTATTGATTATTTTTTAAGAGTTTTATTTTTTAAAGGGCGGGCCAGTTTGCTAGAATGTGAGTTCACCTTCAAATGGGACGGACTAGCATATCTAACCTGTCAAGTTTTAGCATGCCAGTCCGTTTGTTAATCGTGAAAATCATATCTATTCCACGAAAGGAATGTATTTTCAAAATAGTAAATAATTTTTCGTTAAATGGTTCTATAAACAAATAAATGTTTAAAGATGAGACATAGAATTCATTTTCGATTATGAGTTTCCTTTGGGTTAAACAAACAAGTTCATAATTTTTAACTTAATTGAGAATTGTCTAATTTAATGCAAATCACGATTATAATTTTGATAGAACATATTCATTTTCATTATAATAGTATAATAGTTCATAGGATTAATAATAAGGAAATTTTACTAAAAGTGTTTTCTATTTAGTAATTAGTTAGTAAATGATTTCGATAATAATAAGAAATGAGGATTGGAAAAGTAAAGTTTTGAGAAGAAATGTAAATTGGAAAGAGTAAACGGTTTAGAAATGTGTAGAAAAAAAATGAGAATTCATAAAAGTGAAGAATTTAATACATATATGATTATTTGTTGAACCTTTGCCAATTTCGATGATAGGGATGTTGGTATTTTGAAGAATTAAGTGAGTGTATTTCAATCCCCCCAAATTAGTATTCGACAGTTTTATTTGTAGACCTACAATACTTACGATCGAATTATGTGATTTCAACATGTGTACAAAGATGTTTCTAAATACATTGATATGATATTAATAAGTACGAATAACTTATCTGCAATTATGCTATCTGGTACTTCAATTTGTCAAAAAATACTTGTTCTCCAATGTTTTCCAATCACATGTGCACGAATGAAGTTAACAAAATCAGTAAATCACTCCTTAAGATTAAGCAATTCTGTTTCTTGAACTTTTGCTCATTTTCCACTGGGTTTTTGAGACATTCTCTTGCTCCTCTTGAACTAAATATATCATAATTTGATTTTCATAACTTTGATCAAATTTCAAATATAGAGGTAACACCATATCGTCCCGTTTTTTATGGACTAGTGGCCAGTCAGACTAAAATGGACTGGACCAGTCTATTTTACCATCTTTAATTTTACCAAACATTTATAAATAACTGAATTTTCAGCTTTTAATTATCAGTATTCAACTTTCAACTATTTTTGTATAACTTTATATTATTATTCGATTATATTGTGTTTTACATATATATACTTCCTGATGTATTTATATATATAACAAATAAGTATGCAAGTACGTTGTAAAAAAATGTTGAAACGTCGAAAGAAATATCTTAAGGGGGCAAATTTGTACAAGTATGCTGAAATGTCGTGTTGAAATTTTTAGCATATGAATAATTGTCGCCATGGTCTGCAACCGTGTCTTTTTCTACTTCTGTTCTTTTGCTTCTGCGGTCGTTGTGACGGAATTTTCCTGATGATGAGTGGTTGTTGATTCAATGAAGGACTCAAACTCCTTTTCCATGTTCTCCACCTACAAGTTAATCCAAATAGGTCATCATGTCTTGCTCAAATCTAAGACCAAAACTTATCAAATGAAGTATAAACTTGCACAATTGGCCTTCAAAAGATAACTAAAAGTGATATATAATTCTGCAATAAGCAATAATAGCGATTAACAAGTAATATATTTATTGTTACTGGCTCGAGCTAGGGAGGAAATTCTGAACAAGGCAATTGGATCAAAAACTGAATCAGCCAACTTGCGTGTTGAAGATTAAACAAGTAATTCCGTTATTTATTAAAGTCTAATTTATTGTCTAAGGGAAGTTATTCAATGTTACTAGAAAACTTCTAACATCGAGATTAAGAGACTAAGTCAAATCATAAAAACCAATCACATAATTCAATTCATATCTAACCATCCCACCACAATTTGAAGATAATTGAGAAAAATTAGCATTTGCGTTTTTCTTTCAATTTCCTTTTTCTTGTTCACTACCTAAGCCATATGATCCACGTAATTTTTTTTAACGGATGCCTCCATAGTAAATATGTTTATAAAGTTGAAATATTTATTACTTGTCATTAAAAGAGTTGAAATGTTTCCTTTTTCTTTTCAATTAATATGCTTTTAAAAGTTGAAATATTTATTACTTTTCATTAAAGAGTTTAATGATCATCCAATCACAAATGTCACTTTAAGATAATTATTATAAAATTAATAAATTTATAATACATGATGGTCTATAATTAAAACAGTGTCAGAATATATTCTTTTTTCTCTTCATTAAATCATTCAAATTACTTTATAAAAAAAGAAATAAATATTTTTAGATTATGAAAATATTAAACGTTAGTTTGTATGTCATCCAAATAATAGAGATTAATTTAAAACCTTTTCTAATGCATCTTCTGCGCGTTCGGCATGCTTATCTATATCTTCAGCTACTTTTTCAACATGTTCAACAGCATCACGAAGTTTTCCATCGGGAAGATGCTTCACAGCCTCTTCTGCCACCTTGTCCACGCCCTCAGCCACGTCTTCTACCATGTCTACTACTCGTTGTGCTTCGTCTATTGTTGTTTCAACTTTCTCTACGAACAAGAAGCAAAAAAGCTCATCATCACACAAGTGAAAGTTTCAGGTCTAATTAATATTAATTGCCAATAATAATTCATTTTTGCTAATAGTTAACAAGGGTGATCTCTAACCTTTCAATTGTAGCAAGGGTCCCCATTTACCCCTCGTAAAGGATACAAGTATCGTGAATATTGTGCCAACGATCCAAATTTTCCTGGGAGAGAATATATTCTTTAATCTTTTTGACTATTTGCCAAGTCAAATTAAACTAAAAGGAAAAAAAAAATTAAAAGCACAAGTGAATAATGTCACATATGATAAGAGATTTGGTGAGGAAATGAGTTACCAATGACCGGAAGGATCAATAGGGTCTCCTGGTGTTATGCTACCGTAGACAACCATATTCCTGCATGAAGGATTCAATCTTAAGAACAAACTAAGAAACTAGCTCTTCATGAAGCAAATCTAGCAACAAACAAATAATGTAATGAAAAAACTAATTAATTAAGATGTTACGTACATCTTTCTTGTGGAACCATTTTGAAATCTCAAGGCTAGGTTCTTTTCTGGAACCGAAAAGCGATTATTATGTTTGAGTTTGGAATTGAATCGAAGGGGATGAATGGGATGATCAACATTTGAAGCTGGACATTTTCCTACGGCTAAGCAAGTAATCGTTTGAGTAAAGATTGTATTTGCCATCATTGTATGAATCTAATATTTCGGATCGTAACTATATAAATATATCGGAACAATTTTTCCAATGGGGACGCTGAGGCAATGTAAGAGGATTGAATTGTATAGGTATAGGACACGTTCAAGTGGACAAGTAGACAACGTAGAAAGGAATAGTATGTATGACTTTTAATTATATGAACTTGTTTTAAAATAATCCAGAATTTGCGAGTAACGTTTTATGATAAAGAAAAGTCGAGGAAGGAGAAGGGTAACGAAAAGTCAACGTACATTAAAATAATTTTTAGCAAAATATTTCATTAATAAAATAATTGTTTAAATTGAGCATCTGTTGTATCCAATTCAAGACTCTAATATATTGGTAACACATGAAAAGTATTGAACCAGATAGCAAATTAATGCCACTGTTTAGGTAAAATTTAGGAGTATTCAAGAGTTGAATTGGTTCAGATTTAAGATGAAATTAAATTCAACTTAATCATAAATTAATTTGGTTTGGATTTAAAAATAAAAAAATCAATCAGTTTAAACTAAATCAATCGGATTAAAATTGAATTGATTTAGTTTGAGTCTCTGGCGTGGTGGGAGACATTTATTATTGCAACTGAGCATAATAATATGGCAAAGGTGGAATATTTGGGCCTTAATCATTTTTATGCTAAATTAGCTTCAGTACATGCTATTTACACGATCCTTGTTTTCTAAGTACACTCCAAATCCCCTCATGATCCATTGTACCCTTTTTACTTAAAGGAGTACACCCCCTGTATCCATTTTCCTTTCCAGAAGTGTATTTCCAGAATATCATATATATATTTTGGAAATATATTTTTGAAATTATATATCATAGTTCTAGAAATACATTTTAATAATAGGTATATGTTATTGTAGAAAAATATTTTCGATAGTAATAAATTTAAGATCGTTAAAGTTGTAAACGCTTCTCTTACATCTCCATGTTTTTTAGTCTTATTTTCATCCCATCATTGGTGTTCTTTAAAGTTTAAACCCTATCTAAAATTTTATTTTTATTCTATGTTTATTGTTCTTTAAACCCTAATTATGAACCCCATCCTCACCTCATGGTATAGAAAAAAATATATATGATTTTGGCAGTGTTATGCCAAAAGCTACACCAAACTTCGTCAAGAGTGTTGAAATCTTTGGAGACGAATTGTTGTGATTCATTAACTCTTGTTGATGGTAAATTAAGTTTAACTTTGAAATTTAATTTATAGTATGTTTCTTATATTATTTTCATCATTCTTTTAGATTAAATAAGATTTTAATTATAATATATATTGACAATATGTATATTTTTTATACTGCAATTATTTTTTATACTGCAATTCAATAGTAAATTGTTACATAACTGAAAGTGATTAACTTTTGTAATTAAATGATTTCATATATATATTGATTCACAGTGTAAATTTTTTCTGATAGCTAGTATTTTAAAATTAAAGTTTATGAAGTAATTATATAACATCAGAAGCCTTTTTTATATAAAAAAATACAATTTGTTCTTGGTATCTTTTTTATAATTCATTGTATGTATCTACCTTTTATGAATCATTGAGTTGGAATAGGATATGTGAACAGTCAACCAAAAGGTAAATATGGCGGACGAAGAAAACTTCATGTACCAATACAAAGTAGATGAAGGCAATGTATTGTTGGACACATTGAAGAAGGTGTTTTATGAGTACAAATTGATGGCAAACCTAGATGGAGGATACATAATCAAGTGCACAATCAAATACTATACCAAAGGCGATGCACAATCTTATAAGAATATAACTTAAAATTGCAATGTAATTCAATACACAATCTTATAAGAATATAAATTTAAAATTTAGTACATTTTATTTAAATTATATAAGTATAGAGTTCAATAATTTATTATATTTTTATTTATTTATGTATTTTTATAATTTAAAATACTATATGTAAATATAAAAATATGTTAAATTTATTTCTTAAAAATAGATATAGTAATTCTATCAAAAGAATAATTTTGTTTTTTAAATATGATTTTATTTTATTTGATGTCATTCTTATGTCCATTTCAAACACAAAATAGGATAAAATTTACTAGGTCGTATTTTATCCAAGTTTTATATTTTCATCCTTTCTTATCTTCTTGTGTCCACCAAAGATCTTAATATACTAACAAAAAGAAAAACAAGATCTTTGTATAGCAAAATTAAACTCATAAGAAAACATGTGAGTTACATGCATGCGATGTTGAGAAATTAAACACACACACAGAAAGAGAGGACAAGTTGTATGTGCTTAAGGATGCAAATGGCTATCTCAAGCTGTTCAACATCACTTTGTTGAATTTAATTGATTTGAGCTTTGAAGACGATTTCTGAATTCACCTAACTTTAAGATGGAATATGGTCACATCTTGATAAGGACTTTACACCAATAACTTTCCAAATAATTGTAAATTATTAAAACTTTTATAAAATGCATGTAATGATGATTTTATTTAATTTCAAGTGATGTGACTACACTTTAATTAATAATTATTATAAAGCCAATTAAGGTCAGGAACAAAGCCACACAACAGTTGGTGTATACTTTTCCTAGGTAACATTATTCTTACATTGATAGCGATCCTTCATCATTTTATTTTAAAGCTAACTAATCGACGAGGTACTTAAAAATACCATTGATCTTTTTATCAGAATGTTCTAAACAAAGTATCTTTTTGGTACATAATTTTAATTATCAAAAACTATTTTTGTAATAAATGTTTAAAATTATATATGTAAAACAAAGAGTGGACAGTAATATATTTTGATGCTGCAAAAGTGGATAGCACAGTAACTCTGACTTAGAAATGTATTTGTGCAACATACAGGAACTACTTTTTTTTTTTTACTGCATAAGAACTACTTTTCTATTGCTTAAATATAAATGCATGGGATTTAGCTTGAAGAAGTATATAATGAGGTAGATTATTTAAAGTGAAAATAGCTTGTTAACTTAACATTCTTCAAAATAAGGATAAATATTAAATATACTTACTTTTTTCATTTTACAATTTTCCTCATTTTAGAAGAAAATTCAGGTTCATATTTTCATTATTTTGCCATTTGTAGAGTGGAGAGGAAGAAAGCGTCATTCTTTAGAAATTGCCAAAGGGGTTGCACTAGCTGCATGAAATGAATAAAACCCTTTTTCTTCACCACTTCACTAGAAGAAATCGCCAAGGGATTTGAACAAAGTTGGATAGGGACAAATTATGATACCTGAACTATTTGAAAATTCATTTTTGGTGAGACTGAACCACTCTAATTTGTTACCTGTTTAATAAACCTGAGCTACTCTAATTTTGTTACTTGACTAATAAACAAACCAAACAAGATAAGGAGGTTCTTTCAACCCTACTACAGATTACCAAACCCAACAACCACATCAATAGTCTCCTAAGCCTTGGAAAGAGACATCAAAACAAAGAAAAATATTCCTTCTCTTTTAATCCAAACAAAATACACCTCACGCTTAACCTCATTCTTCATTTCCTCTCTCTGTACACTTGTGTCCGTAAAAGTTTCTTCATAAAACACGCACACTCCAATGGCTAGCAAACACAGAAAACTCTTCCCTGATGAAACAACAACCACAAACCAAACCCAAGATTGCTATGGCTTTTGTGACCCAGCATGCCCTTACAATTGTTACAATAACCCTGATTACTTTTTCTCTCCACCACCACCGTCTATTTCACATTCAAGCCAAGTTAACCATATATCTTCCTACTTGATCATTCTTGTTACACTATTCACGGTCATTTTTGTTGTGGTTGGTTTCTACGTGATCAAGGTGAAGTGCTATGCTGCATGGTGCGGCTGGCGATTCAACAGTTCCGTTCCCTCTTCAGACGCCACCACTGAGGAGTTTCTCAATGAGAACCAAGTCGACCACCCCGTGTGGCTCATTGCCACTGTGGGGTTGCAACAATCGATCATCAACTCCATCACGGTTTGCAAGTACAAGAAGAATGAAGGGTTGGTTGAAGGAACCGAGTGTTCGGTGTGTTTGAACGAGTTTCAAGAAGAGGAGACATTAAGACTCTTGCCAAAGTGCAACCATGCCTTTCACGTTCCTTGTATTGACACTTGGTTGAGATCACACACAAATTGCCCTCTTTGTCGTGCCGGTATTGTTTCTAATAGTGTCAATTCTGAAGCACCAGCACCCGTGTCAAATTCGGAGCAAGAAAATGCAAATTTGGGGAGGAATCTAGATACCCTTTTGGAGAATTCACGGATTAATGAAGGTGGGTTAAGCAGCAACATGGTTGCTGGGGAATCAAGTGAAGCAATAGATGAATCAAATTCTAAGGATCGGGTAAATGATGAAACTCAGAACAATGGGGTTCTGATGAATATTGAGATTCAAACAGAGATGGGGTCTGTTTCAACTACAGAATGTGAAAGCCATCGTGTTGTTGATGATCACAAACATGATGATGACACAATGTGGCACACGGATAATCTAGGGAAGCAAGATGGTGATTACTACTACTCTAAAACGTGTAAAACAATGCGTCGTTCCTCTATTGAAGAGTGTTTGCATTTAAGCCCAGTATCTATGAAAAGGTCATTCTCCTCTTGCAATGGAAGGATTCTAACTTCAAGAGGTTACATGAGTCTAAACTCTAAACTCAATTCATCCCTACTAGAGTTCTCATTTTATGAAAGATGAACATATTGATGAGTAACATGATGATGTGATGTCCATTTTACTCTCAGAATTTTGAGGGCACCCTTAGGTTGGAGTTTGAACATTGACAATGGTATAAACAGCAAAATGTGAAAGAGAAAAGAGGTCAATTTTAATGAAGAATAGAATGTAAATTGTAATTGAAGTCTTACCAAGTGCTGGGGCATTGAAAATAACTCTGGTGTATCTATCATGTATGCAATTGTATCACAAATCACAATGCCTAGTGTCGCACTGCAGAACAGGCTTGCTCCCACAAAAGGGAATGAGATACATTAAGTGCTCTATTTTTTGCTTCTACATTGGTGTACTCTTAAAAGATATTTTTTTTATATTGGAGGTTCATAACTTGAATGCGAGATTTTCGATTCTATACTTTCAATTATTATTCCCCCACAATGATATTGTGGTCTGATAAACTATCACGCTCCTCCATAAGAAACTGGATATGCTACAACACAACCAGCTCAAGCTGTAACTGAAGTGGGTCAAAACAAATTTGTATTG
This sequence comes from Glycine tomentella, assembly GCA_007407185.1. Taxonomy (NCBI): domain Eukaryota; kingdom Viridiplantae; phylum Streptophyta; class Magnoliopsida; order Fabales; family Fabaceae; genus Glycine; species Glycine tomentella. Next base: position 123,326 of record PYAF01002769.1, read on the forward strand.
ATAATGTTGTCCTTGATCTGTGATTCCTGTATATTTGCAGATCATATGAACCAATCAAAGTTTTAAATAGTAACTGTGGTAGTGAGAAATTAATTATTAGGTAGTTTTGAATTATATGTCTATGATTCTGTCGAATTTTTACATGAAGTCCAATTTTTTAATTTACAACAAAAAATAATAACACTTAATTTATAAGTTGTGTAGTCGGTATAGAGATTAATTAAGATTATATATAGTTTTCCTACACCACGTAATACTTTCTCTATAGTTGTTGCTTACTTGCATTTGTCCCCTTGAGAGTTGAAGCCAGCTAATTGCATCCAACGTGTTCTGAATTGTAGTTGTAAATTGTAATATTCTATATTTGAAGTTACTGTGTTACTGCAATTTGTTAGGACCATAGTTTTTTTTTTTTTTTTTGCATTTTTAATCTAAAAGAGAAATGCTATGAGTTTGTTTCCGTAAAAA
>PYAF01002769.1:123893-141686 GCA_007407185.1 Glycine tomentella
AGGGTACAAATTTTCTTGATTTAAAAAATAAAAAGACCTAAAAGAAAAAAAATTGGAAACCAAAATTGCATTTAGTCCAAAATAAATAGACCAAAATTTGCATAGTCCAAACTAAAGAAACAAAAAATATATAATTATACCAGAATCAATCATTAATGCACCATATGAGTTAACTGCTTTAGTATAGTTTTATATCTATATCTATACCTACTTAATCAAATGTTATTATACTCTACAACATGAAAAATCAATTAAGTTTAAAAAGAAACTTTAAAATAGTTTTAAAACATGTTAGGTATTAATTGGAGTTTAATTCATATTTGACACATACATGGGACACCCTGTTAGGTATTATACTCTACACTTCATGAAATTAACTGAGACTAATTTTTACCACAAGCCCCACAAGTGATTGCCCCCAATTAATTTTTTATTTTATTGCATGGATTAGTTGGTGGGCTGATAGTAACTTATTCACAAGCAACATCGTGAAGCAGCCAGAAGGCCCATTCTTGTATTTAGTGTTCAGATTGAGGGTTCTAGGCTTTTTGCTTGGTGCATTTCCCTTTAGCTTCCTGCACTTCAAAACAAACCCAACCTGACAAAAATATCCCTCATCTCCAAAAAAGGCTGAATAGCAAATGAGAGGGAAGGGGTGTTAGGGTTAAGGAAATACTTGTCCATTCACTTTTCCAATGGGGTGCAGGAAGCAATTCCCAGGGTTCTATCCTCATATGCGGGCTTCAAAAGTTGACTGAATTATTTTGAACGTCTTTTTTGATGCAAGACTGTTTCGAACTATGTTCTAAAAAAATTTGACATATAATTTAACTAATTTTATTTTTATTTAGGGGTTTTATTTTATAATTACGAGACTTAATATATATATATATTATATTTTTTTTTCTCTCAAAAAAATGTAATATATAGATTACTGTTATTCATGTATTAAATGTTATGGTTTAATGATATTGTTAAAGAAAAATAAAAAAAATATTAATGTTTCCATATGTTAGTCAACTTTAATGTTCTAAATTTTATAAGCCTTTTTAACGACCTTTTCCTTTTTCTTTTTCTAAATTTATTTAACATTTGTTGTTTCCAAATTTTTTATATTATATTCAAATCAATTCAAGTGGAATTATGTTTTATTTTTACGATTGAATTGGATGATATCTAAAATTGATTCCACTTAACAAGTTAGTTATCTTTCAACACTTTAGGTCTATTTGAATGTAACCTTTTCTAAAATAACTTTTATAAAAAAAAATGAAATAAACTTTTTCATAAGTTAAAATAAGTTTTTCATTAGCTCATTTATAAATGTTATCTCATCTTTTAAAGAAGTTATATTTGTAAGTTTATTAAAATTAACTAATTAAGAAGTTATTTTTACTTATGAGAAAATTAATTTTATTTTTTTTATTTTTTTCTTTTAAAAGTATTTCTAGAAAAGTTTTTTAAATAAATCTTTATGTAATTGCTGTCTGTTTAATTTTTGTATGTGCATGCATTGCATCTTGATGCAGAGTAAAATCTTAGCCAGTTTGCAACTCTAATTAAATTATTTATTTCTGGAAGAAAGCTGATTTGCTTTATGTATTGGAAACGAAATCATTGTCATATTATATTACGAAAAGTGTGGTAGAACATTCTGTTCCTAAAATTTTACTTTTTAGGTCATATCATTTGCCACAGGAGCGCAATGAAGTGGGGAACCTTTTCGAATCCTCACGATTCAGAATTCCACTTTTGTTTGCCAATTGCCATACTTCGCGATGTTACCTACAAACCTATAATTAATTACAATCGTTAAAGTAAATAATACTTACTGTGACTGTTTTATATTAACAAACAAGAATCAACGTGTGGATGGATCAAGTAGCATCACAATTTGATTCCTTTAACTAAAATCTTTACGAATCTTATGAATAAAAAATGTGATTGAATGAATAAATTTTACTTAATAATCAATAAGATTTCTTAACAATTATAAATAAATAATAAAATTAATAAATATTTCACACTAATATTGTGATATATTAACAAATAATAATCATCCCTTTACTTCAATCCAACTTTAAATTAATCACACCACATATAGTGTGGTTTTTACTTGACAGTGTAAATTTTAATCTTAAGCGAATAATTTTAAATCATCCTACTACATCCACTTATTAATCTTCTTATTTCCTTTTATATGATGAATATTGAAATTATTTATATTCTCAAGATATTAAATATATTTTCTTCTATATTTAATCTTTTATAAGTAATTTGTAAAAAAAAATATTACTCATTTTAAAATTAAATGCGCATTTTATTTTACGCCCAAATTTCGAGGAACCAAAAGGGAAGACAAGAAAACAACAAATTCAAGTTATGTATGGACCCCAGAAGCATTGCGAAATGCTCTATAAACACTAATCAGCTGGCAAATATAGCTCCCATTGGACATGTTGAATGAATAACACATAAGAACGCCCCTTGGAAACTTCTTCAGAGCATGATAGGTACGCCTTTATAGCTTTAACTTTTTCCCCCTAAAGTAGCAACAAAAACTAATGGATTTTATGCCATCGATTTGAAATTTTATTAAATAGTTTTACAAACAATAACATGTTTGGTTTTGGGGGGCATGAAACATGCATATAAACAGAACATATATTGGCTTAACTAAGGCTTGATAATTACAATATTTTTGTACATACACATGGTCCTATTCTTTATAAATATATATGTATATATATGGTCCTTTTTTAGTTTTGGATATATATATATATATGATCGTATATGCAAGCTTCATTAATGTGAGTTGTCTATACATTCCTCAAATAGTCCAAAGCAGTAATCGAGATTATTCTCTACATGTATAATTGCTTAACAATTTAACATATGACGTACGTACATAAAGTATTATGCTTACCCAAAGGCCAAATCTATGGGCTTATACAGGTAGCACGTTGTATTGTACAGTTATTCAGACTGAAAATAAAACGAAACAACCTGAATCTTTGCTGAATGGACGTATACAGAAATATATTCTACACTTTAGCAAGACATACCAATAAAACAATTTTTAATTTAAAAGAAAACATGGACCAATGGCACGTTCAAAAAGCAGTCACACACCATTCTACTAAGTTAAAAAAATAATCTTGTTGAATATTGACGGCATATTTTTATATGGTGAATGTAAATTCGTCAATTATGGCATACAATATGTTATAATGGACACATATATTAACGACATATATTATTTATTCCCAATTGAAGGTAAAAAATACAAATTCAAAATTTTGTTGATCATCAAACTTATATTGCTCTCCATTTTTTAAACTACGAACCGGATTTTGTGCTACTGCAAAGCAGACAAAGGAAAAGTGCCCAAAAATATTCACACGTTAAAGAGAATTTGGATGAATCAATATTGGATGCTTTTGATGCATGAATCAATAAGAATGGTTCATGTTGTTGTCGAATATTTACAATGATCGATCCTGCGGGAATTAATTTAGATATTTAAAACTACCTAAATCTTACTGTGCTCCATTTTATTGTTTCTAGTTTATTCTAATTGAAGGTACGATAGAAACACCTTGAAGCTAGCGGAGAATACAAGTAAATAATGCCTGATCTAAGACACATCAAGCAAGTCTTATAGCGCAATTTTACCTATAGTAAACTCAATGATAAATCAACGTAACTCTGTGAATGAATCCTCACTTCGTGAACTAATTTTCGAGATTGATCGAGTTACATCCAAATCTAATTTTTTTTTAAAAAATATATTGTTGCTGAGTCATTAATGATGTCATGCATTATTAAATCCTGGCTTAAAAATATTGAAGAATAAATTTACGTGTATTTAAAGATCTTATTGCAAAAATATGTTTAAATACATTAACATGAAGCCTTAAAAAAGTACTTATATCATATAAAAAGTTAGACTAAACTCTTATAAAGTCTAGTCTCGCTTATTTTGCAATTATCTTGTGCTGTGAGTGGCAGGGATTTTAATTTTTGTAGTTTATAATTTGTTTTATATAGAGTTTTTTCTTATTGATATATTAGTTGATTAGCCTATTTAAAATAGATCAGACCTATACACAAGTTTTAATATAAAATAGTCATTTAAATAGAAATACAAATAAGTTAAGCTATCGAAAAGATCATATTAGAGTAAAAAAATAAAATTTATGACATGTAACAGGTCAAATTTAGTGCATGATTTTTTAGATACATTAGACTTAGGCCATGGTTTTTTTTAAATAGGTCAGATATATTTAATCCAAATCTTATTTTATCTATCCTATTTCCTAATAATAAGGTGGGGATATGGTACCCTGAATTTTTTAAAATTACTTAAATGCCCTTATTATATACAAAGAATGTTAGTCTATTTTTTTAGTATAAATATATTTTTAAAATTATTTATTTTTAATATAAATATATGTTTTAAAATTATTTATTTTATTCTTTACTTTTTTAAAATTTATATTTTAACAAATATTTATAGATACACATGTATACATGTCAAATTAGCTTAAATAAGTTTTTGGTCCAATTAAATAGGAATTTTTTTTAATATTTTAAAGTTTTTTTAGTCCTTTAAAGATTTAATTTTTTATTAGTTTTATAGTATTTTTTATCAAGTATCAATGCTAACGGGTGACATAATAACGACGTTGACAGTCCATTGACTTGTGATGTCATCTAAGAGCGTGTTAGGAGAATCATGTGGTATTTTTTTGTAAAATATATTTTTAAATCCTCATTTGTTCAAACTAGTTGACGGGAAATTTAAAAACACAATTTACCAAAAAATTACATGTGACTGTTTGTTAGACTCTTTGATAACGTGACAAGTCAATATGTTGTCAATCTAGTTGTTACGTTATCAGATAACACTATAACTTAGTAGTAGAGACTAAAAAAATAAAATAAATCTTTAAAGGACTAAAAAACCAATTTTATAAGGATCAAAAACTTATTTAAGTCTATAAAATTTATAGATTGACACTTACATTTGGGTAAATACAACCAGGTGACACATGAGGCTAAGACTTGTACTAATTATGCCTACCTTTCTTAAATTAGTGTTGTGAAAATCATCTTAGATCGACCGTTAGACCAAGAACTAGTGATAAGACATGTCCTAGCTGGTCGTTGGATTAGTTATGTAATCAACCTAAGTCAACTCGGTTTGACCTAGATAGAACAATTTTTTTTATAACTCCTACAACAACAAAAATATTTGAAACTCTTTTCATGGTACCATTTGAAACTTTTGAAAAAAGTTTGATAATTCAAATTTGAATGCTTGATATCCATAACATTTCAAAGAAGTTTTTTTTTTTTATTGAATAGAAAGGTGAAACCTCTTTTTAAGTTTTTAATGGCTAATTGTTGAATAGTATATAATAATATACTCCTATAATATATTTTTTTTATCTTGATAACAATATATAATACCTAATTAGTATTACATATCTTGATCTTGATAAAATTTATTATTTATGTGTTTTATACATTTGGAATACAAGTATGTGGTTAAGTCTCACATCAGGTAGGAATTAGAAAGTTGAGTGTCATATAAGTGAGGAGAAGACTCATAAACCTGAACCTTAAGATTTTGGGTTAAGGTGTGGTGTCAGATTCGCTTATATGGTTGCTCATAATCCATTTGTGCATATCTCCCTAGTGTTAACCTCCCTCGATTTCTTCAACAATTGGTATCAGAGTCGATGGTTACTCGTGGATTGAAATTGGCTTCTGCTCGAATGGGAGGCTACCATTTGGAAGAGACTCACACTTGAGGGGAAGATTGTTGAAATACAAGTGTGAGGTGAAGTGCCACATCAAGTATAAACGGAAAAGTTGAACACCATATAAGTGAGGAGAAGACCCATAAACCTGAGCCTTAAGGTTTTGGGTTAAAGTGTGGTGTGAGGTTCGCCTATATGGTTGTTCATGGTCCATTGGTGTAAATTTCTTCGACATTTACCCCCATCGATTTCCCAACAATTGATTCAGAGTCAATTGTTCAACTTTGTGATCAGCTTAGACGAGTAAGATGGTAGCAGAGGATCCATGGACATAGAGATCTTTTGTATTTAAAGTCTTCCTGGCGGGTGAGTCTATGCATGGAGGTCAAACAGTAGTCTCGTAGATGTTATAGTTGTGCAAGGTACTAGAGCATGTTGACGGCAATGGCTAGACTAGCCAGGACAACCAAGTTAAGCTTTGAGGGTCACCATTGGATACTCATGGATTGAAAATGGTTTTCGTTCGAAGGGGAGACTATCATGTGGAAGAGACTCAGACTTGAGGGTAAGATTGTTGGAATACAAGTGTAAGGTGAAGTCCTACATCGGATAGGAATGAGAAGGTTGAGCACCATATAACCATATAAGTGATGAGAAGACTTATAAACATGAACCTTAAGATTTTTGGTTAAAGTGTGGTATCGAATTTACTTATATAATTGCTCGTGGCTCATTGATGGACAAGTCCTTGATGATTACCCCCCTTGGTTGCATAACTATATATTTTCACCATATTTACTCATAGCCCTATAACAATATTTGTACTTAACAATGAAAAATAACAAAAATTTTCTTAATAATTTAATGACAATATCCAACAAAATAATTTATAATAATAAATGATTATGTAAGTCATAGTTTTTTCAATTTTCCTTCATGTTTTCTTTACTTTATTGTGACAATAATTTCAAATTTAGAGTATGGATTGATGATATTTTTTTAGTTATATAATATTTTTAATTTTTTAATATATATCAAATTATTCGATTTAATAAGTGACTAGTTAAATTGCTAACCTATTAATCTAATATATCTCAACTAAGTCGATGATCCATTCGATTTTGACAACTGTCTTAAATTGATCGCTGTTACAAAAACTTTTAAAGCTAATTAAGGGTAACCAACTAACTGCCTAAAAAATTTCAGGAATAATTATAAAAAAGATCTAATTCAATTGGTTGATCTTTAGTATTATATTGGATTCCTGTATATAAAAAAAATTAACTTGATGTGTAATTTCTTCTTGTAAGAAATAGCAGAACTTGAGTTAAATAGACCGGTCATACCTCTTTACTATCTTCGCTTGTAGTAATATACGTATCATCATAAGCCAAAACATAATCTTTACATATCACTGATACTATGCCTTCTGTAATCCGTAGAGTCAAACAAGCCATAGAATGGTCAATTTTTAGTAGAGTTATCTTATATCGGGTTTCGTGGAAAAAAGGACAACGAATATCATGGTGTACAATCATACACCACCGCGTATAATAATGTTAGATGCCAATTGTTTCCGCCGTAGAATTTTTTTTTTAGATACAATGAATTAAAGATCAAATTCCATCCCTTCTTTTTATAGGTATAACATTCTTTTTCATTTTCATTTTCCCCCATATAAAATGCGTGTTTATAACAGGCATCAGGGAATTATTTAATATATTGAAATCTTTCTACAGGAGAAAATAATTGTAAGAGGTCCACAGACATTCCAATGAAATTAACGAAGCTCATGCAGGAAAATAACGCTAATAATTCACAAGTGCATGCACAGTTCAGTAAGGGGGGGCCTCCACAACATAAATTGATTGTCGCTTCCAACACCTTTTTTTCCCTCTCAGGCTTAAATTCTTGGAGCTGGGAGAAAAAAGTAAAAGAGGAAAAAAATATATAAAATGAGAAAAGAGTAAACCTATACTTTAATTAGCATCTCCTAGCTTATTGAAATGGAACATTTATATATCTTGTTTTAGATCATTGATGCATGTACAAAGCCTATCCCTTGTTCTATATGCTTTCATGGGCCACACCCTACAAACTTGAACGCATTTCAACAAGGGTATCAAAGCTGTTTTGCACAATTATTAATAAAAAGAGGGTGCAATAGCCTTTTAGTATTTCAAAGTTTAATTCAGCTGAAAACAGCTTCCTCCTGAACCGTGTGTGATAATTGATGCACAGCAGCTGCAATATCATCCGCCGTATTCAGCTGACACCCTTCCTCTACCTATTCCAATAATAAATTAATACATTAATACAAAATATACAAAAGAAAGAAAAAACTTTCAAATATTTAATTATAAATATATCAAAATTGAGCAATGATAATTGTTCACCGGATTTTGAGAGGAATACATTTTCTCTAGTGTAAATAATTTGACATGATCAATTGTCATGATCTCACTATTTATTTTTTATCAATCTCAACTTTATAATAAAATATATATAAATTTATCGAAATGCTAAGGTCTCATGCAATTATAAAGTCACTATTAAATATCCATTATCCTGAGTGAAATAGAAGACACAAATAAGAAGAAAATAAGTTGCTACAATGCCTCAAACAAGTGAAAATTATTAGTGGTCCTAGATCATATAATCTTCCGTTAGTTCTACATGATATGCAATACAAAATTATTAGTTTTTCTAAGATTAAAAAATTTGAATACATATTTATTAAAAATTGATTGAGATTCTGGACAAATGAAAATTTTGAACCACCCAATAGTTTTCCGTTTGAGAATTTTGGTATTTTTAGTTTTTAGACGAATAGTTACATAAATTTTTGTTTAACAAAATCAATAAAATTACAAAAACAAATTATATGACTTCGAATTCATTAAATAGGAACACATGTAACTATTGGTTCTAATACTAATTGTACCAAAACTCTTAAATTTCTCAAGGTACCATACAATTTTTTTAAATAGAGAGAAAATGATAAATGAGGTGATAGAGAAAAAAGGGTTAATTAAGCTTTTGTTCTCTCAAAAATTTTAGATTCTAATTTTTAGTTTTTTTTAATTTTTTGACAATTTTTTTTATTTCTTCACTAATTTTTCGTTGGTATTTTCTATTCCCTCTAAATTTTTATGTCCATTTTTAGTCCCTTATTTATTTTTACTATTCAAAATTACTCCTTATTTTATTTATTTTTTATTCTTCATTTATTTTATATTTGAGACTAATTTTGAATAATAAACATAAAAAAATTAATGGAAAACTAAAATTTGTCATAAAAAATTTGAGGAATTAAGAAAAAATTAAAGCTAAAAATTTAATTAAAGAAAATAGAAAAACTGAAGAGGAAAAAAAAAAAAGTAGCTAGGTAGCTAGCAGAAATAGGCAGAAACACAAACCAACCTTAACACTAACTGAGGTAAGGACCATATCGTCAACAGTGGTAACATTAAGGTGGAGAATGCAGAGACCGAGACTTTGAAGACCAACAACCATCTTCAGAATCAACCCTGGTCGTTTCTTTGAGAGTATCTTCATGTTGGCATGGCCATCTACCAAGGTCACTTCTATGTCTGCCACGGCCCATGAATGGTTCCGTGCAATGTTGTTGTTGGCCTCGCACGTGCCAGGGTAGCCTCTGCTGCTGCTGCTGCTCTGTGTCGCACGTGTCGAGTACTGGGGGAACATGAAGAACTCAGCAAAGGGTGATGAGTCAGAGAAGCCACCCTCCTTTGTTCTCCTCTGGCCCTTCATGCACTGCAGAAGCTGCTCCAGCTCCTTCACGAAGTTAATGGCGCCCCCAATAATAGATGCTTGATCGCCCTGTTTTTTTTTTTTTTTTTTTGAATAACCACACATGTGGTACGGTTAGTTGGCTAGCTAGTATTTTAACATTTTCGGAAATTAACACAAGTTAAGGTCAAAACAATTGTAAAACGAATCAATCTTGTGTACTTGTGTTTAAGGTTTTATAAAACGATCTGCCACTACAACTTTCACCATCAAATATTTTGGGGTCATTGCAATAGTGTGATCGCAATTACAACATATCAACTATACTTATATTTAATTTTCCGTAATATTAAAAACTGTGACCATGATTAACATAAGGTTGAATCAATTGTAAAACAAACCAAGGTCATGTATTTGTGTTTTAAGGTTTTAAAAAACGATTTGTGACTGCTATTTTGGCCGTTAAGGTTTTTGAGATCATGGCAATTATAATATGATTACAATTGCAATTAGTGCTGTATCAATTGTATTTGTCTTAATTTCTCACAATATCAAAGATTGGGATGGAGGGTTAAAGCAATTGTAAAACAAACCAAAGTCATGTATTTGTGTTTTAAGGTTTTAAAAAACAGTTCGTGACTGTTATTTTGACCGTTAAGGTTTTTGAGATCATGGCAATTATAATATGATTACAATTGCAATTACTGCTGTATCAATTGTATCTGTCTTAATTGCTCACAATATTAAAGATTGGGATGGAGAAGTGTGACTGGGATTGCAATTTAAAACCTTAATTTGTAATGATCAAATGAAGACTATAAGACTAACCCTTTGTACATAAGAAGGAGGCATCAAGGATCTAAGCACGGCGAGGTACTCGTTCATCTGTTTCCTTCTATTGCGCTCAACTGCAATGTGGGCCATCCTCTGGTTCTCGATCTCCTCCTTGTTCTTGGCGCTCTTGGTGCGACGTCGTTTGCGGCGGCCTGTGGTGGCGGCTTCGGCCGAGGAAGAAGGAGGGGGGAAGGCGCCGGGGAGGGATTGATCAACTGTGCAAGCTTCAGGGGAAGAGTGGGAATCCCACTGGTCTTTGACATTTTGCAACACCGAAGGAGAAGATGAATCCCAATTTGCATGCAGGGTGTGATCTATGTTGTTGTTGATGATTCCCACATGGGTTTGGCTTCCTCCACCACCTCCTACTAACGAGTACAAGAAGTCTTTGTTGTTGCAACCGTAAGTGAATGGATCTTGTGGGAAAACCACGGCCTCTAGGGCCATTGTTTTTCTTTTTTTGGTCACTTGTTGGATAAAGTTGGAAAATTTTTCAAGTGGAAAAGTGGAAGTGTAGCTCTCAAGGGAGACACCACTTTCTTTGTTCACAAGGGGAGAAAGCAGAGATGAGGAGAAAAGGTCTCTTAAAGAGAAAAGGAGAGAAGGGGGGTTGTATAAGAAAGTTTCTTCGTTTTTTTTAGAGTAAGATGGAGGTTAATGATTAGATGATGCTTAGAACAGTTTTGGGAAAGCACGGAAGATGAAGGTTAATGATTAGATGCTAAAAACAGTTTTGGGAGAAGAAAGGAAGGTACTTACTTTAGCAAAGGCCAAAGCAAGGGCACTAACTAATAGAACAAACAAAGTGACCCTTTTATCATGATCACATTAAGAACAATGCCCTTTTGCCTTCAAATCTCGAAAAGTGGATTTGTGCACACAAACAAAAAGCTACAGCCCTATGCACGTGAGGTTTTTCGTCGTAGACCAGTTCCTTGATCGCACGAACTTAAACCACCGGGAAACAAACAGAAAGATTCTCTTGGCAATTTGTTAATTACTCAAATTTATAATAGCACAAGCAATAGACTAATGATTTCCCCAACCCCTTGTGATGCCACACACAACCTCCATGTTATGGACTAATAATACATAAGTCATATCAATTATTTATATAAGATTTCTATAATATCTATTCTAAAATACTATTAGTTCAATGAGTATATATTGTCGCTATGAAAGTTTTTATATAATCAATTAACTAGAAATCATTCAATTAACAAATTTATAATACATAAAAATATATGATTGGGTTACATTTTTTATGCATATATTATTATCCTAATACTACTTTTGTTATCTTTGCCCATCACATTGATCGTCTCATTTCTGTATTATTTTATTATATATCAATTGACCAATAATCAATTGAACCAGTCATCCATTTGTTTTATATTTGGCTTAAGGCTCAATCCGAATAATGTTTTACTTAGGTATAAATGTTAGATCAACCTAATTTGTATGTGTTGACCAAAGTCAACACCCAAGGACAAGACTCCTAATATACATTTGTTACTAGTAGATCAAACCTAAACCGAAAGCAAAGTTATCTTGTCGCTATAGTAAATAGATAATTATTGTTAACAAGAGGCCTTCGGCCTTGTGTAAGAAAATATTGGTCATACCATATTATTAAAAATAAAGAAAACGTTACTATAGCATGTAAACATTTATTACCTTATCACTTAAGTGAGATCCCTATTAAATTGAGTGTCATGCTATCTTTTACAAACAATTATTCATTCATTTCTCATAGTGTCACCTCTTTTTTATATAGAAAGTTTTGAATCTCAATCTATTTAGGAGATCATTTTAGTGAAATATTTACCAGTTCTTAATTAACAGTTCTCTTTCACACACTTTGTCATTATCCATCTAAGATGATCATCCTTATTCAATATCTTTGACCAAATCAATCACCAGTCTAAATTTGATAATAAAAGAATTCTTTATATAAGATCTTGAGAATAAGTTATATGAATAGAATTAAATGTTATCTAATAAATGATTCACTTAACATAGACTACTTTAAGAGACTCAATGTAATTTCTAAAACTTAAAAGTTTAAAGTAAAGCAAAATATAATATAAGGTTACAAAAGTAAAACACTTCGACCGACTTTATTAACACAGTAAAATTATAGAAAACAAAACAATATAATTTATTTCGATGTGATAATTTGTCAAATCTCAAATGCTACATTGGTTTACCACCTTTTCTATTTTTACATATATTCGTTATTTATACACAATTTGTAAAAACAAAACAATTCAAATGCAGAAGTTGCATAAAATTATAATTCTTCAATCTTATGTTTCTAGAATAACTTGATCTTATCCCCAAAATATATCACAATCAACTCTAATTAGAAGAATTAGAAATTATAGCCGAAAATAATGTGATTGTGGGTGCATATATCAATGAAAATTTGGGTGTGAAACAAACGGCTGGTCGGTAAGGGGACAAAAGCATATAGAAAACTATATACAAGATAAACCGTATCAGATGCATATTTCGTCAACAGGGGCAGGGTCTTCGATCACTGTGATATTGTGGATATCTTTTTCTTTTCTTCCGATGCATTCTCGATATTTGTTAACTATGGCGAGCGAAAAAGGTCAATGTGGTCCTTCCACTGTACACAAGTGCATTGTTGTAATTATATACTATTTCATTACTTTTTTTGGTTACAAATTTCATTACTTAATATAATAATATATATTTATCTATTTTCAAATTAATTATAATAAAATCACTGTTAAATTAATAAATTGTGAATTAATGTCGTCAATCAGTCTAATTTTTAAACATTATAATGTGTGTATGGGAAAAATATACTTACAACAAAAATATATCTTATATAATTTATATTCATTTAATAAATTATTTTGAAACCATAATACTGTAAATTTTATCAACGAGATTAATTTTCGACCCAAAATTTTGTCACACTTAAAATTATTCGTTCCTCTCCAAGATAGTTATCATGTATACATTAAACTCCCATATTTTTTTTATAAATTCATGGTGTATTTTCAACTGAGTTATACTTATTATTGAATAAATAATATTAGATTTGAATTTTTTTGTAAGGTATAAGATTTATAGATAAAATTATGTGACGAAAAGAGGCAAAGGTCCAATTAAAGGTGAGATATGTTAGATTTTATAGTCTTCGATAAAATCTATTCAAATTAATACTTTGATACCTCAACAGAATAATATTATATAATTTAACCATTATATTTGTTAAATTGAAATTCTAAAAAATATAAAATAAATAAATTTTGTTCTACACTTATTGATAAAATAAATGAATTTATTTCTATATGTGCGTGTGTTTTACAAGTTGTATTTTTATCAATTAAGTCTGTCTGGGCTTTCATTTGGTAATAATGTGGTCTGAGACTTGTGCATGGAACAGAGAAAGGTCACAAAAAGCTGTTAATAGCTCAGAGATTCTTAGGTCGTAGATCCATACAAGAGGAAATGAGGGAGCAAAAGAAAAATGAAAAACATGCAACAGTCAAACCTGCTTAGTTCAGGCAACGGGACAAGTTCAGATTTCAGAGGAATCCATGTGACCACACCATGGGCCACTCTGTAATGTAATCACCTACGAATACGATGAACACGATGCACCTCTCCCTCTCTCTATGAGGTCTGTGTTCTTTATACACTATTCTCAATTAATACTTTGTATCATTGATTTTAAAATAAGAGTAGTTGTACGTTGTTTTATGCAGACAAAATATATATATATATATATATATATATATATATACATATGAAAAAATATTTACAAAATTAATTATAATATTAGTATTATATTAAAAAATTTAAAATAATACTTATTAAAAATATTGATAAAAATAATTAATATATATTAAAAATCATATACACTCCATTTATTTTGATATAAATATTTTTCAAATACATACTAGGTAGGAGATAGGAAGAAGTACTTAACTACTTATATTTCATGTATGTGCAAGACCCATAAATAGTTTACTTTTACCTGTGACTGAATGACACATTTGTTTTGGTTCACACAAACTACTAATTAACCATTTGACCACATTTCGATAAGACATTCTGTACGTTCTTTCCTTTTTCTCGGGTCTCCCTTCTTCCGAATTATAATAACACCATAAAACTAGTTTATGATCATTCTAATCAAACTATTAATGTTATTCCATTAGGGTTCATTATTATAGAATACCAATGTAATCTTTGATCTACGAGTACAGAATGATTAATCTAATACACAAAAATCTAAACCCAACCGGCATTCCTTTGAATGTATCAGATGATTTGTAGATTATGAGATTCGATGACCGCTTAACTTAACATCAGGGCAACTTGCTAATATAGAAATCCTGAAGCTACTACAACGTACGAATGACCAAAGTTTTTTTATAGTTATTAATACATCAAATATTGTACTTTTCAATAAATGTTTTTATTTTAAATTTTAATAACTGGTCTTAGATATTAATAGACAAAATTACACATGTACACGACACTGAACGTTACAGAAGCACATATCTTCATTCAATTTTTAAGTTTTCAATATTATAAATATAATTTTAAGTTAATATTTAAATATTATTGTCTTCTCGTTATTTTATTCTCATATTAAATAAGAGATATCGTCTTATTCTACTTATTAAGAATTTCTATATTTGCTCCAAAATAATACTTCTCTAAATAGAATTATATAATGACTTTTTTTTTTATTTAACTAATGGTTGATAAAATGATTGTTAACTGTCTCTAGCGTCATGTTATTCAAGCAAGCAAGTCACATCACAACCTCACTATTTCAATATTAAATATGCCTTTTTCGTCAATGAATATTTATATGTTTAATTTTATATGTATAAAACGCGTCGTTATAAATTATTTGCTAAATTAAGGTGTAGAGTGAAGCATAAAAAGAAACTAAGGTATAACTTTCCATCAAACTAATTAGTTACTGCCTATTTAACCTATGGCTATGGGTATTATAATCAACTCATGGGGTTTTACCTTATTAGGAGATAAAACTTTGTCTTCAGCATGTGTCTGACTTTGATCTCTCTTTCTCTAGGTGAGACTTTGATCATGTAAAATATAGATTTTATAACATCCTAATTATTTTATGATCAAATTAATTAATGTGGAGTTGTTTCAATTTAATTAATAATCTTGAATTCAAATTCTAAAGAAGACTTTATCTCTTATAATGGTCTTGTCTAGTTCTAGCAAGATTATCTTTAGTCAAAGACACATGTTATCTTTTAAAAATATATATAATTCTTATCATTTAAATTTTGTATTCATAGGAAAGAAATTACACTGCTATACAAAAGGTCTTCTACATATCGATTCTAGGAGGTTTTTTATTCAATTTCCAAAACCAATGTATTTAGAGGGGCTGTACAAAGTGGTCACTTTCTATATCATTTTTTCCCTAACTAATGTAGAAACCATTTTTTAAATAAAAATGTGTTTCTTCACAGTTAATCTCAACAAGTAATCTTACACATGTTTATGTTTTACGTTTCTATCAAACAAATAATATATTGTAGACTCAAGATCAATCAAATTATAAACTACAATATTAACAAGATACATAAAGATTTTTATGTGAAATACTCCTCAGAACAAGGTAAAAATCATAGGTTATTCAAACCAAAGAAAAATCTTCACTATAATAAATAAATGATACAAAATAAGAGTCTAGAAGACATGCTCAAATAGTGCATACAATAATGATAATAAAAAAAAATAAACCGATTGTACAAAGCATTCAAGAAGTTCACAAATGGTGCATAGAATGATATACAAGAACATAAGAAATGTGAATAATTGTTCTTTCTCTCCAAACCTCTGAACGATCATCCAAGCAAGTAATTGATTTCATACTTGAATTGTCTATTTTTATTTATTTTTTTTTTCATCTCCTGCATAATACATCAAGCATTAAGATACTAAAGATAGTAATAACACTCATCAAAACTCAAAAAGTATTGAAATTATAGACATACCTTTACTTCTCAATAATTCCCCGACTACAGTTTATAACTTGGCAAGGTTAAAATCAACCAGGTAGCCTTTGCTTAGCTATGTGTATCACTGAAATTTGCAGCTTAGAGATGAAGATGATGCAATGATGGAGGATTTAATTTATCCTCATAAGTCTTTTTGGGATGTTAAAGGTGGATCAAGTTACTAAAAAAGAGAATAAACTTATTACAAAGGAATATGAAAAGAGTAAGACACTTAACTGTATGCAAACAAAAGAAATTTACTCAAGAGTAAGGACAAAATTTCTTCTTAGTAAGCTTGTTCTTCTTCATATCGCTTAATATCTTCTTTTCTTCCACCTCTTTCTTTATAAGCCCATTGAAGAAAACTAATCAACCTTCAAAAGCCTAGGAAAATTATGAGGAACCATAAAAACAACCTTGTGACACGAGAAAAGCCATAAGTGACATGCACCACGTAAAAAGTTAATTGTAGCTATAAATGAGTCCAAATTAATTGTGTGGCATCTCATGCTTAACTTGTATATCATGTGTCATTTAAGCATCACGAGTTTAACTTTGTAAGGGTAAAAGCAATTCTACCTTCAATAGAGTAACATTATTTTTATCTCTTAAATGAGTTCTCAATCTTAATTTCATTACCATCATCCTTGACAAACAGATAAAGACCAACTTATGATGGCTAAATGAAACACAATGAACATGCACAACATGATAGGCAATAAAAAAAAAGACTCTTTTAGAGCTAAAATTATTATTTGTTTGTGCTTGTGGAAATGGAATGTGGTGATAGTGGTGTCATAATAGGGTTTTGAGGTTTAAGGAGTAAGAACAAGAGGAAGTTCGAAAGGAAAATGATGTGGTGTTGGCATGATGAGATAATGATAGTGGAAATGATGGTGACAGTCATGTCAAGATAGGGTTTCAAGGGTGAGGAGCGAAAACAAGTTGGATATCAAAAAGAAATGAGACAAGAGTGAGAAAGTTCAAATTTGTAAGGGTAAAAGCAATTCTACATTGGTTATTATTTGAACCAAAGTAGAATATTAAATTTTACATCAATTCTAAAAAAGAATTGATGTGGAATTGACTATTCTACATCAATTAATTTTTAAACCAATTTTGTGTACTTACATTTACAAGTTTTTTTTTTTAAAAAAAAAAGGTTAGAAGTAAAAGATGTCAAATTAAATTATGACTTAAATATGTTTTTACTCCTTCAAAATTAAGTAATTACTTTTTAGTCCTTAAAAATTTATTTTATTAGTTCCATAAATTTTTGAAAAGTTACTTTTAGTTTCTTTATTTTTTTGTGCTAATAGTGTCACAATTTGTGATGGTTTCTTATCGTTATAATTTTTTTAAAATTTAATTTCTTTAAAAATGATTTGTGACCATTTAAATTT